>CM021750.1:1018919-1182895 GCA_011075105.1 Heteronetta atricapilla
CTTTCCTTTCCTTTCCTTTCCTTTCCTTTCCTTTCCTTTCCTTTCCTTTCCTTTCCTTTCCTTTCCTTTCCTTTCCTTTCCTTTCCTTTCCTTTCCTTTCCTTTCCTTTCCTTTTTCCTTTTTCCTTTTTCCTTTTTCCTTTCTTTTTCCCTTTTCCTTTTTTCTTTTTTTTTCTTTTTTTTTCTTTTTCTTTTTTCTTCTCTGAGAAGCTCCTTTCAAAATTCATGTCTCATTTCCAAATTTCATTTGAATTGGTTTGGCCTGGAGTTAGCAGCTCCTCCTGGCACTGAGCGCTGCAGGACGTCACCCCCTGCACCCCTCTCAACCTCTTGTGATTCTCCCCATCACCCTAGCAAAAGCGGGTGCATTTGGCTTGGCCTGGACTAAGGGACAGAGCTGAGCCCCAGCCTCACTGCCCCGCGCTGCCCATGGGGCCAGGGCAGACCCCCGCCCGCAGGCCTGGTGGGGGCTCCAGGCCCTCTGCTATGGTGGCAAAGCAGAGTTTCCTGCTCCAAAATCACGATGACTGTTACTGTTTTGGCTAGGAGAGAGTTAATTTTATTTGAGAGACTCATATGATGTTGTATTTTGGATTTTTTATGAAAGTAGTGTTGCTAACATGCCAATTTTATAGTTGTTGCAGAGAACTAAGAACTTCTTGTTCTTAGAAGGTGCCCTGCCAGTGAGCAGGCTGGGGGTGCACCAGAAGCTCAGGGGGCACAGCCAGGACAGCTAGCCCAAATGGCCAAAGGAACATCCTGTGCCATACAGTGTCACGGGGAACAATAAAAGCTGGGGGAAAGCAGGAGGAGCTAGCGTTTGACTCCCCAAGACATCATTGCACACGGTGAGCCCTGCTTTCCTGGGAGTGGCTGAACACCTGCCTACCAGTGGGAAGCAGCAAATGATTCCTTGTTTGGCTTTGCTGGTGTGTGTGGCTTCTGCTTTACCTAGCAAGATATCTTTACCTCAGCCCATGAGGTCTCACATTTGTACCTCTCTGGTTCCCTCCCCTTCCTGCCGTGTGGGTACTGAGCAAGAAGCTGCATGGTGCTGAACTGCTTGCAGGGGTTAAATCACAGCAACAACTCGTCATGATTTTACATATTGTCCCATATTTTGATAAATTACATTTTTTTGTAGTTTCCATGTATCTGCATGAAACTCAACAGTCTGTAGTTCTCCAAATCCTTTCAGAGCCATTTTAAAGAATGGTGTTACATACAAATTTGTCATGTCCTATTCCTCTCCTATCAAGGAAGTTTTGTTTTATGATTACATAAGCAGATAGGTGACTAATTTCTTGCTGAGGCTGCAGTTCAGGAGTGAATGTGATTTGGTGCTAGCAATTCCTTATTATGAGCAATTTGTCTTAAGATTTCTTCTACTGATTTCAGTTTGAAGCAGATTTTGTGGCTGACTCATTCCCCATAAAGAGAAGTTGCATTGTGGGAATAGCCCTAAACTGTTCTGTAGTAAACAGCAATACAAAGGCTTCAGCTGCCTTCTTGAAAGCCTTTCATGTTTTCTCTCAGCATCAGCCTATGTGCATTTGGATAGCACCCAGACAGATATGGGGGTCATCCTGGCCCCAGGCCTCACGGAGAAATTCATCTTCACGCCTGCATCCAGCTGCTGCTCCCAGGCCCTGCCTCTCCCACCACCCACTCCTGGTACCTGGCTCTGCAGAACCTAGGAGCAGCATCCCACCTTGTGCAGGCAGAGTGCAGCCACTGACCGCAGCCACCCACTTCCAACCCAGCTCTGAGCCCCGTGAGCACCAGGCTTCTTCTGCCCAGGCTGATTTGACTCCAGATTCGTCCAGTGGGCTTCTGGTAGGCAGAAAGGATGGTGCAGTGCTGTGTGCGAGCGACTGAGTGGCCTGCTGCTGCTTCTGAGTGTCAGGAGCCCAGATATAAGGCAGTGCTCCATTTTATGTGCATTTCATCAGCTCCTAATTATGCTGCACCTTGCATTTGCTTACTGGCTGTCTTCTATCATTTGTGTTTTAGTTGCCTAATTATTGCACACATTGAGCATAGTTCCAGTTTAAAGCTCTGATCCAAACTGCTTCCAGGACTATACATTCAGTTCATTCGATATCCACATCAGTTCTATATATTGTACAGATAACATATGTGCCTATAATGTAACATTGTAACATATAACATATTGTACATATATTATTTATGTATAATGTCATATCATTTATATAATATACACATCTATAATCATAGATGCATATATATGTATATTTTTAATTTAAATATTATAGCTACTCCCTCAGCCTGCTCTTCTACCTTGAAACAATACTCCCAGTGCCTTGTGAAGATTTTATTTTGTCCTTTATTATAACCCTAGTGTTGTTGTCCCACTTTAGAGTTCTTTAGGCAAAAATATTTAAGAACAGTGTTCATCAGTTACACTCTCACATTTCCCATTACTTGTGCTGATACGGAGACATATTTTCAGGCACACAGAGCATTAATTGCTCTAGTTTCCATTAGCCCTACCAGGTAGTGAACACAAAAAATGAATGCCAAACAAATACACGCTCACAGAAGAAAAAGCATGGGTTTCTTGAGAAAATGGTGTTGTCTGTTTTCTAGGCTGGAAGACACGGCGCCATCCCTGTTTGGTAATAGAGCTGGCACTCCCAGCTGCTGTGCCTGGGACAGAGCACGGCTTGGGCAGAGACATGGTTGTGCCGAAAACAAGTGGAAGTGTTTTCCATGTTCAGTGGAGCTGCTGAGCAGGTATAGATATAATCCTTTCACTACTGCTCTGTACCCCTCAACCATAAACTGTCTAGCCCACCCAGGTTAGCATTCTGCCTTGAAAAAACAGAACAGCCAACATCGTATTTTGCCCTTTTTTCTACTGCAAAGAAGTGTTCACCCACATACACTTCTCAATAGTCAATTCAATGCATGTGCAGTGATGATGTGGAAAGTGTTTTTCAACATGCCGATGAAATAAGAGTGCTTCTTTCAATTCTTTCACTTTTATGAAAGCTCCAGAAAGACATAAGTGAACTCTTGGCTTTGACATAAAGAAACAAGCTTTGCGGAGAGCAACTTCATAATCCTGCTCTCAGCGCACTGTCTTTAATGCTTTCTTCTTTCTCTGTCATGCAGTGAAAGAACAGCTTTTTGCACAAGTTCTTGGAGCAGCAGGATCAAGACCAGGGCTCCCTTCAATGCCAGCACACCACACAGTGAGCTTACCAGACCTGAGCAATCCACTGCTTTGGAAACACACATCCTTACATCAGGTCCTCTTGCATTACTGTTACCCTGGGGGCTTGCTATCCTCCAGCTGTCTCTGGCCTCAGAGTGCAGCCTTTCTTCATTTCTCATCTGTGGCTGAAGATGAGCAATGATGATTTCTGTAGCTTGGCAGGATGCTTGAAAAATGCAGCCAGCAGGAGAGCTCCATGGGGGTGAGGCAGGCCTGCAGGTGACTCCTGGGGAGCCTGCTGCCTGGGGAGCTCTGCCCTTTGGATCCAGACACCAGCACTCTCTGCACAAAAAAAGGCCTGGGAAAACACTGGCCCCATGGGTTTGAATGAACCTGGTGAGGCATGTGTATGTAGGGATGGCATAGTTATGTTTGTATCCCACTGTTCCCCCAGCTACTGCAACAGAAGACAAAAATGCCTGCTAAGGGTCAGCCCCAAGCTCTTCACAGGTTGTTGCCAGATCCCTGCTGTCCCTTCCTGGCATCTGGTGAAAACAAGCCATCCACTATCCAGGACAGCCTTCCATGGTTCCAATGAGCCTTCTGTGGGAGAAATAATGGAATAGGCTCCTATAGCCTTGCACTGCAGCTACACATGCTACATGTTTCTTTCCATGCTGTCACAAAACCTATCTGAAGGAAAAATGTTAGAGATTTTGAACTACCTGCAGCATCAGACCACTCACAGTAGCCTTCCAGTGGAATTAGATTCCTTGAAGGGGAATCTGTTTTGTTATCTCTGGCAGACCCCCTCCTTTGAGAGAAATGATGCAAATATGCAGAGAAGATGCTCTAACTGTGATGAAGAAAATCAGCATATAGGAAAATCTGACTTGGATTAGGCATAAGAGAGGCTGACAGAGACTGACTAGCTATTAGCTGTTGTTATTTTCTAAATACGATTTTCTCTGAATTCAAACACTCCAAGCGTTTGGTTATACTAGATGTGTACATTGCACAAGTGGTAGATGCGGGTTACATTGGCTTAAGGCAGCATTATCACTTACTAGGGGACAATTAATTCTTCTAAAATGCTTTAAAATTAATTAACTGAATTAAAATATGATGCCATCTCAAGACCATTTTAGTATTTTGACCTGCACTATATGTTTTGGCAAGAAAAAACATTCTGACAAAAACTTTTGAAGAATTTAGGCTGACTTGAGAATGTTTGTAGTCACACCGTGCTTGTTCACAAATAAATAACCACCCACATTCTCATGGTTTGAAGTCAGCTGGCCCATCCAGGTTTCAACTGAGAGCCACATCTCCCTCAGTGCCTCAGCCCAGAGCCACGCTGTGCCAGCAGCACAGGGCACCTGTTGGCTGACACCAGACTGAATGATTGCAGTGGCATTGAGGAACCACAACTCCAACTGCCTTCATGGCCAGATAGCCCCCCAACTCCCAGCACTGACACCTGCAACATGGTTATTACTGCATTCAGTCCCCAACAAAACAGTATATATTTCTGTAAGCCATTTCCAAAAGGAGTCCTTTTTATTAATGTCTTCTCTGGGAGAAAATATGAACAATCTCTTCTCTGAGAAATGCAGTAAAAGTGCACAGATCAAACAAAAATACATGGGGAGGAGGTGGTGTTAGCTTAGTTAAAGCAAATTCTGCTGCCTTTTGCAGGGTCCTGGGAAGCTGAAGGGCTAAGGCTGAAGGACTATCACAATGGTTGTACAGCCTTGTGGGGGAAAATTTCCCTCTTTCCTCTGCCCAACAGCCAGACTAGTTTACATAGTTCCTAAAAACTTAAGCAGCAGCACCAACCACTTCCAAGTATAGCACCTGCACAGATCTGTGCTCACTCATCTTCCTCCACCTCTTGTCTCGGTAGCCCAGGTAGGCACAAAGTTGCTTTTGGGAGCTGGCATTACATTTTGGGCCTGTGCAAGAAGTGCACAGCCACTAGGCATGTAACTCTACTTGTTTATATATGAAAAAAAAAAAAAAGTGCCTATATGAAAAAAGAGTGTGAATAAGTTCATTGCTCTACTGAGATAATGCTGATAAAGACTGATGAATTATTAGCAACATGAAGGATTGTTTATTCCATTTCCCAGACAACTCCACTGCAATCAGTCCATGAGAAGCTGCAGGGAGCAGCAAGTCAGCTGCAGACAGAGCTAAGGGTTACTTCAGTGCAGGCAGCACTTCACCACCTCGGCAGTCCCACAGCCTCTGAGCACAATGGGAAGAGCCAGGTACTGCTAACAAGTCCCCTGAGAGCCTCCATGAGCCACAAAGGAGAACAATGAACCAGGCTGAGGGGCTCTTCAGGGAGTCCTGTTGGGAACAAAGGGAGATGGGTCCAGGAAACAAGCTACAGCACACACAGAAGGTGTCTGTATTGGAGATAAGCTACCCACAGCTGAGTTCCAGCCAGAAGAAAGGTCCAGAAGCACAGATGGAGACAAACCCCCATACACCCCAGCTTAGAATGCAACCAAGCCCCCAGGACTGAGCTTAAATGTGGCTCCTGTGCCCATGGACAGGGTGCAGGTAGAGGACGCAGGCAAGGCTGGTCAGGGCCATGGTAGGACCATCTTGGCCAGCGTGCTCAGGGGGCTGGTTGGTGCCCAGGTGCATGGTGCTCTTTTACTGCACAACTTCATATTTTAAGAGGAATCTGAAAGAAAATTGCTGTCCCTACAGGCTGAGTACAGTGGCACAGTGGGTACCATCCACCTGGAGTGATTCAAGCCTTGTTTGACAGCACATGGGCTCCATGGAGGCAGCTGCAAGCAGGGGATCTGCCAGAGCTGAGTGTGAGGAGGGGAAGTGGATATCAGTGAATGGCAGACTGAGGCACATTACACTGGATAGTCCCATATACAATTATTTGGCAGGGGCCCTCAGTGCACTAATAGGCCTTAATGGCCCTGTCCAGTCTCACCTGGAGCCACCACCCCCACACATCCTACCCATGGGCCCAGGAACACCACTGAAGCCAGCTGCTGTCTCTGGGTTTGCCTTGCTTGGGTATGAGATATTGTTATCATTCCCTGCCTTGACCTTGCTCAGGTTACCATGCTTAGCTCCTGGCTCCTCCACCCTTCAGGGAGCAGCCAGCGCCTACCTGAGATACATTAATGTTTTGAATCCCAGTTTCCTTTTGGCAATTCCTTGAAAGAAAGAGCAGATGTCTGGGCCAAACTGGGAAATGTATGGGAGAGATGATCACCACAGGTGCCTCAATTCCAGTATTTAGCCCCGGCAAAACCAGAAAAAGGTGCACTGTAAACAAATGGCTGTGCTGGGAGCATCATACTAATCACAGCTGGCAAAATGGAATAGCACTTGCCTCCAGACTTGTGAGTACGTAGCACTGCCTAACACTTTGGTGCTGAACTGAATCTCCTTTGCAGAAAGCAGACTTGGCCTTCAACGCAGTGACCTGCAAGGTAGATTGCTCAGATCTGTAGGCCAGGACAGGATCCAGACCAAAAGTGGCTCATTCCATCAACAGAAGCTGGAGAGATAACAAACATATTCCATTCTGTTGCCTACACCCATGACCTGGGAAGCATCATGTGATAAATGGGGCCAAAGGACTACACTTGTCTGCATGCTTACTGTTAATTACCCAAAATGCAGGGTAGGAAACACTAATGACTGTGACATGTGACATGAGAAATTGCTAGAAATAACTGATAAGTGTGAGAAGGTGATAGAGTAACAACAGGTAGTGCTGTGAGGTGGTAGGATTTTGCAGATGGTTCAGGGCAGTGATGTAAGAATGAACTGAGGCTAAAAGATAACAACAAAGGGCTACTGGACACTGTAATGTACACTGTAATGCTGGGTACAGCTGAGTGCCCCAGTGCCAGGATCACTCACAGCTCTCTGCTGCGAACATACGCAGGAATTATTTACCTGCATACGGTCCCTCCTCTCTGCCTCCCCTCCCCCCAGGACTATTCAGTAACAGCCTCCACGTAATTAAGAACGGCGTTAGAAGCAGGATGTAGGACCACTGGGTGGCACCAGAAACCAGAACATGGATTAAGTTCGGTCAATACCTAGTTTTCAAATGTTTGGTGCAGGTCCATACTAAGGTTAAGGTGAGAGGAGCTGGGGATGCTTTGCTGTCCTGGGATCCATGTATTTCTACTTTAAGACATTTCAGATTAGTTCTTCAGTGGTGACTTGGCAGCAGACTGAGCTGGTAAAGGAAGTTTTCTTGTGTGCTAAGTTTTCAAAACATTATTGTGTGAAAGGAATAGAGATGAAGAGGCCACAAGGAAGAACTGAACCTGGACTCATAGACCAGAGGGTGCTGAGAAAGTGCTGCACGAAGAGAAGGGCTGATGAGCATGGCTCAACATCTACAGAAGTGTTCAAGTCCCTTTGTTACAAACACCATGCAGCAAAATGTTTCCCATCTCACTGAAACACAGTCACGGATGAAGGGCCACAATGATTGTTTTACTTAGGTGCACTCCTCCAATGCAGTCAACAGTAAAAAGGGTTTGATGTTCAAGTCAGCCATTCCCTGGGTGCTTGTCACACTGTCTCCCCATCAATCATCCAGCCTGAGGAGCCAAACAGCGCCTCTCATCGGTGTCTGTGAAAACACAGGCTGCCAGCCGCCCTCCGAGCCACCACCACCACCCTCCCCTCGCCGCCACCCCACGGTCCCATCACCGCGGCGGGCCGGGGGCTGCACGCCTTCCAACTTCTGTAAAAGATGGGAGCGAATGCAAAACGGCAGAGAGCTCCCCCCGCAACTGCCGCTGCCGACATCCCGCTCAGTCCCGGCCGGGAGGCGGCGCCAAGCGGACGGCTCGCAAGATGGCGCTGCCGCCATCTTCTTTGTAGTCCCGAGCCCCGCCACGAACCGTGCGCGTGTGCAGGCCCGCGGCGCGGCGCGCAGGCGCAGAACGGCCCCCCCATGCCGCGAGGGCCGGAGCTGCTGGGGTGCCGGCCGTCCAGGTGAGCGCTGCGGCCGCCCGCGGGCCGGGGCTGCGCCCGCGCCGGAGCGGTGCTGAGCCTTGGGCCGCCGGCCCCGCCGGCCCGCGCTCTGTGCGGCTTCTGCGGCTTCTGCGGTTGCCGGGCTCCGCGGCACTGAGGCGATCGGTAGCCGCCGGGCAGTAGGTGCCGAGCGGCGGCTCCGCCGGGAGCAGCGGCGGCGGGCGGGCGGGCGGGCGGCGGGCGAGCGGCGGCCGTGGCCGTGGCCGCGGGCACCGACAGCGCTGGCGAGCCGAGCGGAGCCGAGCGGAGCCGTGCACCACGGCGCTGCTGCGGCCGCTGCCCGTCCCGGGGCGGCGCCGGCTGCCGGTTACCGCGGCCGGGCCCTTCCCGGGTGGGTCTCGCCGAGCTGACCGCAGCCCCCGGGGGCCGCCGGGCCGCCGCGGGAGGAGGGAGGACTGCGTGCTGCTTCCCTGTGCCGGCGACGGCGCCGCTCCGTCACGGAGCTGGCTTGGGAAATAATCCCTCGTCGCTCCGGGCTTCGCTGGGAAAAACCAAAACCGCCTGCAGAACTCGCCCTGGCTTCTCGTGGAGATGACGCCGGTCGTTTGAATAATGCGCTGGGGTGCTCCAGGCTGCCGCTTACTGTGGTCGATAGCTGTGCTTTGAGAGTACTCGTATCTTAAAATTCTCAGGTCTTTATTTCTTTTGGACCACAAAAACATATTTTTTTTTCTTTAATTTGATAAGGTCTTGTTATTGTATAAATAAGAAAGGAATAGGCTGTAAAAAAATCTTTTGCTGACTTGCGTCATCACTTTGGGTCAATGTCCATTTATTTGATGTGTAACATAAGTCATGGGGAGTAATTCAAAACGTTGTAGTGAAGCCTGGTGCTTCCATTAGCTTGGAAATCATTGCTGTAAGTCCAGAAGATGCTTGGGTTACGGAAGAAACAATGTCATGGGCAACCCAGAGGAGTGGGGTTTGCCATCTGACCCCACGGCAGCGCGTGGGGACTTTGCCGAGTCAAAGCCCAGTGTCTGATCCAGTTCTTGATTCATTCCTCTCAGGTTTGGGGAGCCTGGAACCAATGTGTGATCCAGCCGTGGCACAGGGCGGTCGCAGCATGCGGATCGTGGTCCCAGTTTGTAGCAGAAATGGGACAACTTGGTCAAGCACATATTTGTTCAAGAGAATAGGAAAGGTCTGTTGAGTGCTGGGGACTTAAATCTGGGAAACCCAGAAGAGGTTTTGTGCTTGTGTGCTGAGATGATGAGACAATGGGTTTACAGGTAGAGCAGAATCCACTTCTCTTCCTTTGTCAGGCATATTCATGACTCTCCTGTATTCAGACAGGATGATGGAGCTCATTGCTTTGGCTTTGCCTGTCCTTTTCTATAGGAGCAAGAGGGCAACAGACTTCCAAACCCCTGTCAAACTATGCTTAGCCCTGACGTAGAGGTCCATGGCAAAAGTTAATAGGTTATATAAAATCTAAGATGAGTTTAGTAACAGCTTGGAGCTTTCCTCTCAGGTAGCTGAACTGGACTAGGAAGCAGAACTTACCAGATGTGTGTCCCATACTCAAATGGGACTGAACTAGGGGTAGAATGCTGAAGAAATGAGGTAATCTTTAGGGTTCGTTTGGATTATTAGTCATGGGACTGGGATTGTGGAGAGGGCTCAGGACTGAGAATGACTATTCCAATTTTATTTGTTTGGGATTTTGAAACTTAGTTTGTTTCAAAGGAAGTACTGAAACTGTCTGTGCTGAGGGCAGAAACTTGGTGTGGGCTATGGCTGGCTTTCACTGAGATGCTTGCCTTTGCAAAAGTAGAAGCTGGATTAAGTGATAATTAAACAGCTGCTAGAAGCAGCATTGTTGGAAATTTCAATTTTATTCCTGGCTACTCATTTTATACGTTAGGTAAAAAATTAATTTAACAAACAAACTTAATTTGTGTTTACATAACCTCAGATCACCTTCAGAAATCCTTCAGTGCTTCCGTTTGCAGCTAGTGTTTCACATTGGTCATGCATAACAGGATCTTTACATGTATTATTACACTTATGTTTTCCACTGAAAAATATTAGATTTCAGGGGCTTTATGTACAGCATGTCTTGGTCTCTTAAAGGTACACTATGAAATTATGTGGAAGATGCTACTAAGAGAGTTTTCAGTCTTAGACTTTGCTATAATGTTTACTTTGGGCATGCAACAGAGTAAAGTTGTAATATATAGGTATGGCATTTTGATGAAGAAGCTTAAAAGACTATTGTCATAATGTTGTCTAAGTACGCTTAAAAAAAAAAAAGGAGAAAAATCAGCTTTTAAGATTTTATATTTGGTTTTCAAGTATAATGGGATACAGATTTTTATTTTGAACTATTTAAATGTCATTCTCACAAATAATAGCTCACCAGGTTTGCTACTACTCTCATTTCCTGAAACAGGGAAAGCTCAGTGAATTCCATACCTGTAGCTGTAGTCAGTGCTGACACCGTAACCCTCTGTTATAGGTTTATCTTGTTCTCATCATCTACCAGATGTATGTTAGATATGAGTAAATATGCTTCTGCTGCTTATGACTCTTAAGTCTTGTGTTGGACAGTTGCACAGTGCTGATTAAGGCTACTTG
Organism: Heteronetta atricapilla; assembly: GCA_011075105.1. NCBI lineage: Eukaryota > Metazoa > Chordata > Aves > Anseriformes > Anatidae > Heteronetta > Heteronetta atricapilla. The sequence goes on from CM021750.1 coordinate 1,029,723, forward strand.
TGTCTGTAATTATTGCAGCCTGATTTAATCCATGAAAGAGGAGAATAGAGGAGTATTTTTGCTACTGTTTCTCTGTATAATATTGAAGAAAAATTTTCTGATGTATGTCTTAATGCATCCTAGCAGCCTCATTTTTAATATGAATGTAGTTTGGGAGGAATAATGAAATTCTATGTTGTGTTCCCCTGGGAATTCTCAGTATTCTGGCTAGATCAGGTGAATTATTAAACAAGGTGTTGGTTATGTGGTCCTGACATGGGAATGACTAGGTTAGACCCTCTACTGTACAAATCAGAGCTGATGAGAGATTTTAATGATCTCACTTAGCCTTCAGTTTTCTTCTTGTGAATTCTGAATTGTAAATGGACTTCCTGGATTTTTAATAATATATTTTTATTGATCACTCATTTTGTCTGTTCGTATCCCCTTGGCTTCTGTGACTAATGTGGCACCATTTAACGTAATGATCAAATTGACGCTGCAGGAAGCATGCAAAGGAATAACTTTGTTTTCATTTGGCTATGGTCCATACCAGACTTGGATGCATTTCTGTATTTACAACAGGTTTTAGTTCACTGAAGGCATATTCCTTACTTTTGCATATGGTGGAGGTTATAATTGCAATGTTTAATTTTAAAGAAAGCTTTACTATTCAACTGTATATAAACCAGACTGATTATTCTGTATCTAAACCAATTGGATTTAAAAAATATGAAATTAGCCTTTTTTTTTTTTTTTTTTTTTTTCAAAAGAGCTTAATTGTAGCTTTTCTCTGGGTGTTTGAGCAGAGGATATAAGCAATCTGCCTCCTTTTCATCTGTACTTTAGTGGTGAAGCTGCATATTACATCTTAAGCTGATCTATTGACCAGTTGGCAAGGAAAAGGGCTTGTCAAATTCTTGCCCTGTCTTGTAGCACCTCCAGCACTTTTGGATGTTGTCCTGAACCCGTTAAGCCCTTGCTCTCCAGAAGATCAACTTTTGCCAGGTAAGCAAGTTGAATGAGTTCAGTGGAGGGCTGAGGAGTACCAGAGGTGGAATTGATTTTTATAGTATACGAACAGATGCAGAATCAGGTGGAAACACCTATTCTGCTATTAATTCCAGACAATCACTAAAAGGGAATCCTAGAAAAGAGCATAAGGCCAGGGCAAGTTATATATGCCTTTGTTGGAACCCTCTTATCTCTTGTCAGCTCTAGGATGTCAATAGGTAGACGTTCTCATTTACTTATGTAACATTTAATGTATTTTTCTTCAGTGAACCTGCCCATATCTCTAGTACATTTAAACATATAGCATCCCAGGGGAGGCTTTCCAGACCCCAGACAGAATAATGCTGTAGGAGCTAATTACATCAGCTTTTTTATTTTGAACCTGACAGCTGCTAACTTCAGTTCATATTTCGTATGAAATTTTGTGTTGTTTGAAGCAGTGAACAACTGATCTGTTTACCTTCTCCATGCAGCCGGTGATTTTATAGAGTTCTGTCATATGTCACTGCAGCAATCTCTGTTACCAGGCAGAAGAGCCTTAGCCTAATCAATTATTCCTCATTGTTTATCTTTTCAAACCCTGTTCCCCTTTTAGAAATTTTTTCCACTTCCACTGTGTCCCCTTGAAATGAGGGAACAGGCCGTATCCAGGATTTACAGTGCAGGCATACTACAGCTTTATGTAGTGATTAATTCCTATAGGGATCTGTAATTAATTCCATTTCTTTCCTAATCATTTCCTAATGTTAGATTTATTCTTTTTTAATTGTTGAAGAGGTGTGAGCTGATGGTTTTATCAGTCGGTCATGACTCTAGCAAGACTTTCTGAATATTAATATCAGTTTGGAGCACATCACTTTACATGTAAAATTAGGATTTTTTTTCACTGTGTGCTACTTTATTTGCACTGAATTTCATCTGATGTTTTATCTCCCGGTTACTCAGTCTCATAGGGTTTTTTCTGTAGTTCTTCAGTCAGCCCTCATCTCTCCTGTCAGAATTGCTTGTATCCTCTTTGCCCCTTCTTCCAGACCATTCATGAATACAGAGTGCAATGCAGAACACTGCATAAGGCTCCTGGATGTCACCCTCCAGTGTGAAAATCGACCATTTATCCCTACGCTGTCATCTGTTTTCCAGCTAGCTATTAGTCCAGGCATGGGCTTTCCCAGTTCTGTAACTGCAGAGCTTTCCGGGTGTGATGGTGTGTTGTGGTCCCATCACTGCTGCAAGCAGACACTGGAGCAGCTGTCCTTGCAGCCCTGCCGGCTCCATGCAAAGATCTGAGCCTGGGAGCAGATTTGGCTGGAAACGAACTCAACAAATTATAAATTAATACTGATTTAGTGTTGACATCCTGATAGCATACAAATATGCAGATTTAATTAGAAGCAATTCAGTTAGATGAATGCATATTTCTGAGCTTGCTGATGATGATTAAAATTGTGACCCTACAGGCTCAGCTGTAGTCTGGACTGAAGGCAGTGTATATGTGTCAGTGCACAGATTTGCACTATTTATTTCAAAATTGGCATGAATTTGATGCTGTAGTTAGATTAGTTTGACTTGGTGTATGAATCACACCTAGGTACTAATTAGATCGATGTTGTGACTGCTTCTTAGACTTTTCCACTGTGTTGAAGCAGAAAAACAAACTGACCATGGGTTGATAACTGGAATTTCTTATAGACAGTGAACGAGGGTTTTTCGTGCATTTATGTAAAACAATAGGGATCTAGTAGTATTCTTTATCCTGTGTATGGACTTTGTTCTATTTTAAACAATTGCATGATAAATATTTTAAAAGTATGTAAAGGGATATTAACAAATTTTGCCACAGATGCTCTTGTGTTTTGTAAACTCTAGAATTATTCTGGATTTTAAGTTTCCTAAATACAAACAGTACAGTTCTATAATGAAATTTCTGATCACTAAATAGGATTTTGAGGTGTCTTCTTGAAAATTCATATCCAGGTTCACCAGTTCTTTTGTCATAAACTATGTAATAGCAGTGCCCTGCTGAGGGTTTTGTGGGGTTCTTTCTGTGTGGAGAACTAAAATTAGGTGTTTCTGTTTTTAAAGGTTTCTTTTGTCTATGTTAGACTTGAAATGTATCGTTGAGCTAGTGAAGTCTGTTTTTTCTCAGTTTGTGTAGGTGCTTCTACCTTTGCCTAGGATAAAAGAAAAAAAATGGACTTGTGTAAAATCGCAGTTATGTGACTTGAAGCGGTGCATTTTCTTCCACAAAAAGGAGTGCTAATGTGTGGTTTTGTGTTTGTTTTCCATGAAGGAGCACGGGGCTCAGGAGTGGCGTATTCGAAGCCTGCTTTTCTGCGCTGCCCAGTCAGTGCTGCCTGGTTTGTCTGCCGGGGCTGGGTGCTGGGAGCTCCTGTGGGCATGTGCTCATCTGCTGCTGCAGGGGCCTTGGTCAACCCTTGTGTGCCACCAGCATTGCTATTTTGCTGATGTAGTTTGCTCTGACTGAGTTTTGTGAAATCAAAAGTCCTTGTCATGGAGTCAATGTCTTTGTTCCTTCACTTAGGGTTAGGCTACCATGTACAGTTCTTTGGGTGCTCAGGAAAGCTGGGGATCTTGTTTCTCATTTCACGATGCCATTGAGGCTTTTCCGCAGCCTGAGGGATGGCAAGGCACGGGACTCGGTGGAAACCTCCACGTGGATTATGTCGGCCACGGAACAAAATGATAATTTCCTGACATTTCTAAGAGAAATTGGTAATTGGAAATGCTATTTTAAAAGTGTCAATCAAAGAGCTTCGTTACCTCATTCCAAAGCTCTTTGGTCCCTTTTAAGACTAAATGTCAGGCCCAGCTGGCTCTCCAGCTGAGGCATGCTGGGTTCCCGACTGAAGCGATGTGCCGGGTCGTCTGTGCTGGCTGGGACAGCAGCAGCTCCAGCTCTGCTGGGCAGAGCACCTCCACTGGCTGTGAGACCCAGGAAGGCCGGGGAAGTGCCTTGGCGTTTCCCGCTGAGCTATGGGATCACCAGGCCTGCAGGCTTCTGCCTGCCAGCAAGCACCGTGCTTTAAAGGAAGGTGAAGTATCCTGAAGCGAGTTAGACGGTGTAATACCTACATAAAGCAAATGCTTATAGCTGCTGTTGTGGTGTAGGGAGGAACAAAAGGCAGGTGGGTTGTTGAAAAGACAGCTGTCAGGGTGGCTGCTTTACGGACCTCACATGTGCCCACCTCAGGCTGTGAATGCTGCGTTGTTACAGCAGCTCCCCGGTTGACATTGCAATGTTAGTCATTTAGTAGACAGGAGGGGAGGCAGGGACTGCAATTGACACTGTCCCTGGAGAAGTCGCGCCGGGAGCATGGAGAAGCAGGAGTGGGGGCGGGCGGGGGTCCCGGTGGGGCCGTGCAGGGCCGATGTGGGGCCGGTGCCACTCCCCCCTTACCAGCAGAGAGGTTAGGAGTTTTAAGGAAATTAAGTCTTTAATTGAGGGCCCTGCAGAACAGTCAAATCCGTTTCTAATGCCTGATTTATGTTCCTGGGGGGGAAATGTCAATCCTGAGTATGTTATTCACTGGAGAAGAATGTTCAGGAGGTGAATGATTTGCCAGGCAGCCATGCAAGAATGGGAAAGAACTAACACCCCCCCCCCCGACCAAGAGTAATGCTGATAGAGCAGAAATATCTGCTTATCTAACTGCAATAATAACAACTCACAACACAGAAATCCTATGAGAGACTCGGGGTCAGAATTAGAAAGTACTTGGGGATGAATCCTGAGGACCCAGTAGCCCAAGGGCTCTTTAAAGTTCATTTTGTGATTAAAGCCTGGCCAGATACGTAGAAAAAGCTCCAGAAGGTGGGAGGGTGGAGTGAACAGTGCGGGTAGCATGAAGGTGTGTGCCAGGAGGGGAGATGAGAAGGAAAAGTGAAACAAATGCTATTCACAGCATACTGGGTAGTGAGGCAGAGGGATGGAGATAGAGGGATCAGGGTAGAAAGGAGAGGAAGAGAGACAGAGGAATTGCAGACAAGGAAAGCTTCCTGTGTTGCAGCCTGAATCCTAGGAGGGACAGGCTTTGAGAAGATGTTTTAAGTGTGGCCAGGTCAGCCACTTCAAACAGGAGGATCCAGAGTGGAAGAAGAAGAGATTGCTGCTATAAATTCAGAACAGGGGAGTCAGGGCTTCTCAGAAAGCTAGTTCCCTGATAAATTGAAAAGCATACCTTAGTGGGATCACAATTATTATTATGAGCATAACAGACTTAGCATAGGAAGATTAATAAAATTTATTACCTATTGCTGACAGGCTGGAGCGGTGAGAAACAAAGAAACAAGCTGGGGGCACCTTCCCCCATCCACTCTCTTCCACCTCCTCCCTGCCCTGAGTGGCACTGGGGGGGGGGGTGGGAGTGGGGGCTGCAGTCAGGCCGTGGTGCTTTGATTCCATGGCTCCTTCACGGTCACTCTTCCTCCCCCCCCCCCCGCTCTGTTGTGGGGTGCAGACCTTCCTGGGCTGCTCCTGAATGGGCAGTGTGGAGATCGGCTCCGCTGCAGTACACCACGGGCTGTGGGGGGGTCTGCCTTCCCCACCTGGGGAAGGACCACGGGGGGGCTTTGGCTCCGGTGCCAGGAGCACCTCTGCACTGCACACCTCATCCTCTGGGCTGACCTTGGTGTCTGCAGGGAGGTTTCTCACTCCTCACTCTCCCAGCTGCTGTTGTGAAGCAGGGTTTTTTTTTCCCTTTCTTGAGTGTGCTCTCATAGAGATTTAAACTGCATTGCTCACGGCTTGGCTCTGGGCGCAGTGGGCCCCTTTGGAGCCAGCCGAAACTGGCCCTTATCTAACAGTGGGCATTGGGCATTGCCATTGGGCATTCAAATAGTAAATAGTTAGGCTGGAATAACAGTGTTATTAATGGGGTGCTCTCAGACCCTGAGAGCAAAGATATATTTGCCTTTGAGTGGAAACACTCTGAAATGGGGTGGAAGCAGCAATACAGATGGACAGTTTTATCACAGGCATTTACAGGGCCACCAATTTATTTGGGTAAGTTCTAGAACAAATCTTGGAGTAATTCCAACCTCCAAAGGAGATATTACTGTTACAGTATGTGGATGATCTTTTATTGTTGGGACAGGAGAAAACAGTTGTGAAGGAAGCCACTAACAAACTATTTGATGTTCTAGGAAAACAGGGCTTGAAAGCATTGGAAAATAAATTAAAATTCGTAGAAAAAGTAGTCAAGTATTTAGGACATCTAGTGTTTGAGGGGGAATGAAGAATAAATCCAGAGAGGATTCAGGGGACTGTTGAGCTATCCCTACCCAGAACTAAAAAGAACTAAAACGTTTTAAGAGGTTTTTAAGGAATTAGGAGTCACGAAGTCCAAAGGAAAACAGATACTCCCTAATGGGAGAGAAATGCTGAGGAAAGTACCAATGAGGCAAATATTAACTGTTTTACATCAAGAGGGTCGTTGGGGAATTCAAGCAACGTGTGACGCTGTGCTATGGAAATACATATGTGTAAGAATATATATACTTTGGCTGAACAAGGATGCAGGAGTTGTACAGTATGTCAAAAGGTAAACAGGAAAATTATCCACAGTCAGACTAAGGGGAGCGAGAACCAGGAATTCAACGCTTCCAAATTGTACAGGTAGATTTACAGAACTCCTTAGAGTAAGTAGATTTAAATACTTATTAGTCTTGGTAGATCATTTGTCTGGGTGGGTGGAAGATTTCCCTTCAGTATCTGCTACTGTGAACATCATAACTAAAGTAATTCTAGAACAAGTAACTCCCAGGTATGGAATTGTTGAAAATATTGATTCTGATCAAGGAAATCACTTTGTCAGAAATATTGCAAGGGCTAATGTGGACTTTAGGAATTAAGTGGAAACTTCATACTCCTTGGCATCCTTCATCTTCTGTAAGGGTGGAGAGGATCAGACAGTAAAGAAGTAATTGACTAAGTTTTGGAAACTCAGCTTTCCCAAATGAAGTGCTTACCTTTGGCTTTACCTTCTCTGAATTCAAACTGCACCAAGAAAAGATGTGGGAGTTTCACCATATGAAATACGATTTGGATTGCCGTACATGGATAAAGGGAATGAGTTACCTCAGTTCGAAACAAAAGATGCTTTTCTTAAGAACTATATACTTGGGCTGTCATCCTTTTTGTCATCTCTCAGGACCTGTGGACTGTTAGCTCAAACCCCACCCTTGGAAGTCCTGATCCATCCATTCCGAGCAGGAGATTGGGTTATAATGCGAACATGGAGAGAATCGAAGCTGCAACCTGAGTGGGAAGGACTGTTCCAAGTGCTCCTGACTACTGAGATGACAGTAAGAACGGCTGAGAAAGGATGGACTCATACCTGGGGACATCGCCCAGTGGAGATGGAGAGAGGCTTGGCAACTCCATCAGCTAGTTCCCTCAGGATCCTGGGATTCATGTCATCAGGCCCCATAGACTTATACCTTTTTAAATTTATCAGGTGTTGTCAAACCTACTCTTCACTTACAGCAGGTGGGATTTTGCTCCCCCAGCCTCCATCTACAGGTTCAGGGAAATGAAAGGCTTGGGAAGCCCGTCTACTAGTGCAGGCAAAGAAGTTTCTGAGTACCTCAGCCTTCTCCATGTCTGTCGTTACCAATTACTCAGATACAGAAACTCACTCCTCATATAAGAAATTAGCCACCTATAATCGCTCACACACTCCTATTTTCGCCCCTCAGTCTATTTTCACAAGTGTTAAAGGTGCAGGTGGCCCTCAGGGACTCCTCTGGCATCCCGAAGGGAGCTGTGTCCTCTCTTGTGCTCTTCCTCGAGGCTCTGTGCAGAAGGGCTGCCACCTGTCGCACAAGGGCTAGGGGATGGGAAAGAAGCACTCACACAACCCCTGAGAACTGGCAAGAGTTGTTTATTGCCGGGACATCTTGCAGGCAAGCCTGCGGGATGTCCGTGAGATTTGGGGGCTCCAAGCTAATGCTTGGGGTGGGGCCTGAGCAATGAGTAGGTAGCTGGCCGGGCACTCCTGTGATGCTGTTTGTGCTTCCTGATGGCACAGAGTGAAGATGTGCTAGGGTAGTCCCAGGTCCATTGTGGCTGCAGTGGGTACACTTCCATTGCCTCCTCTTCTGGTGGATGCAGCTCCATAGGCTCCACGGTGTTGGGCAGGAAGGTGAGCCAGTCTTTGCCCAGGACTGCCCAAACAGGATGCCTTTGATTCAGCACGTTTTCCGGCCAGGGTGCCGCACCAAGGGGTCGACCTGTTCCACCCTGAGGTCCCATGCTGCTGTCAGCTTGATGTTCACACCTGCAGTGCCAATGATACTGCTGGTATTTGTCTTTGGGCTGAGCACCAGATGTCCCTCAAGCAATGCTGTATCTGGTGCTGCTGGCGCTCTCTCTCTGCCCATGACACGTCTCCTTGTCGGCTGCCTTCCTTCTTGCTGCTGCTCTGGACAGCGCGGCTGTCCTCGCAAACCAGGCAGAGCCGCTTCTCGCCTTGATGCCTCTAGTCTCCTGTTAGCTCAGTGAGTGGCGGGCCATCGGCACGGGGGCCTGCTTTATAGGGCCCGCGAGGCAGTGGTGGCCACTGTGACCTCAGCAAGCCTCTGTGGTGAAGTGGCCCACGTGTGGCCAAAGGCGGCTGTGATGGGAGAGGCCTGGGAGATGTCCTCACGTGGGGGAAGGAACAGGGCTGGGGGGGCTTTTGCATTAGTATGCCATATAATTAGTGGTTGGCTGAGGAGTCAGTGTAATCTGGGACTGCAGCTTTTCAGTTGCTGGCCCATCATAATAAAAATATTAATGCAAAAGTCTAAGTGGCAAAAATGGCCTGGAATGTTCAAGAAGAGTGAATACAAAAGCACAGGGGAGGCAGTAGATTTGTCTGTGCAAATGAGTTAGTGAAGAAGTTCAGAAGTTCTTCCAAGAAGTTAAAGTGTGTTGGTTTTTTTGGGCAGCAAAGTTGTGTTTTTATTTGGTTTTAGTGCAATATTTAGAAAAGAAAAAAAAATGTTTTAGGCTTCCACCTCTGTTGGGAAAGAGGTGTGGTGAGTGCTGCAGCGACTCGATCACACCCCATGCTGGGAACTTTCAGTACAGGGCATCTTGTCATGAGTGAAGGTTTAAGAAAAGTCTTTTGACCGTACAGAGCAGAAACGCTGCACCCCCTGAGTAGTACTCAAGTGCTTGTTACTTTTTGGACACTTAATTTGTGCACTTGTGACTGGTTTTAAGTGGTCTGAGGGCTTGTGGCTGTTCTGCTTCTGGACTTGGCCATGGGGCTGACCACGTGAGGCTGGTGCAAAGTAACTGTGATCCCAAGGGATCACAAAGTTTCGAAAAACTTTTCCTAAAATGCCACAAACAACACAAAGTCTAAGTCCTGCTTCCAGTCATGTTAGCACTTTTGTCATTGTCTCTTGCTCACCAAAGCGGCCTCTGATATTTTCAGCAGAATTGCAAATCTTAGAATACACTAACCATTGGTACTTCTAGTTTATACATTCAAAAGGGTTACTTATGTTCAGCTTCTTGGTGTGATACTTGCAGATGGAGAACCCTTTTTAAAAAAGGAGCTACTGCCCTTAAAACCAAGCTGAATTCATTTTCCCTTAGCTCAGGTTATGCAGTATATGTGAATATACTTGTGCCTGGACATACTGCTTGTACTAAGAGGATGTGTGTCCAGACTGCGTTGTGCAAGTAATTGATGACTAATTTTTATTCTGGAGATGCTCTTACAGAGGGAGCTGTCTCAGGCATGTGATTCTTGCTCAAATGTCCTATTGGGAAGTCTCAGTGGCCTTGAGAGTGTTTGACTGTCCTGCAGCACTCGCTGTCACCCAGCCCTGCTGTCCCTGCTGTGGGATCCTGCCCCAGGGAAGCCTGCAAGGAAGCCAGACCTTTGCTGACCTGCTCCTCAAGGAGCATCCTCGTTATGAACATCAGTGGTGCCATGCTGGAGAGCTTCAATGTGGCAGGGGCAGGAGTGAGAAACACTGCTCCCAGAAGAAAAGGAGCCTTCCTTTTGAAATAACTGTTCTTTGGCTGGGGAGTGGAAGATTTTATATATTTATTTATTTACTGTTAAAAAAAAAAAGAGATGACCTGACTGGGATACACAGGCTCTCTGGCCTGAGGCAGTCATACCAAGATAGTGATGGAGACTTCTTGGACCCTTCTTGTCAAAACTCTTTGCTGTCTTTTTATTTTTGTTTCCTGTTCACGCATCTCAAATAGGAATTACTGTGTTCTGTATGATGTGTATTTTTGTGTTGTCTTCACGAAGTCTTTGCAACTACATAGGAATGTCAGCTGTGATTCCTAAGCTCCAGGTAGCCTGACTGACAGTCGCTGTTACTGCTGCGCATTACTGATTTCCATACAGCTCCCGTACCCATGTATTTCAGCAGCCCTTCGAAATCTGGGAAGCAACTGCCTCAGTGCCAGTGTGGTCCGGCCACGTGCGTGCTACAGAAGCCTCCCTAGTGTAATGCTACAGTCAGGCCATCAAGCCCTTCCGATAGCAATTTGGTTTGCACTGTGAGAAATGGCTTTTATTGTTATGCCTGGTAGTAATTGTCAAAACTAAGTGTTTTCAAGTGTAATTCTAGGCCACTATAATTGTCGCCACTCTCACCAGTATAAAAGTGTCTTCAAAACAACTTGCAAAGCTCACCAGTTGTTATGCAGGAGGGGCATCTTCTGCCTGTTCCATGTGAACACCTTCCATTTTTGGCAGTGTTAGTAGGTGTTAGAAAATGATATTTCCTGGCTAATAGCAGCTTTTCTTGGCAGTGCAGTGACCCCTAAAGGTTTCTTAGAAGTCTGTAATCCTGCTTTTTTGTTAAGTGATACTCCCTGGGGAGCAGAATTCCTGGAGGACAGTTAAATCCTGTGGATAGCCAAGAATGGGTCTGGGTGCCTGTCCCTGACTTGCGGAAGCAGAGAGGAAGGTGCCAGGCACTGCAGGTTGCTGTCTGCTTGCCAGGGAAGGAATAGGGACTGCAGGGTGCTGTCTGCTCGCCTTGCCTGGGGCTGAGCTGCAGCCACCTCTTCAGCCCCGCTGCCAGCAGCAGCACTGCCGCAGCAAGGGGGCCCCAGCTGCTGCCCTTGTCTGTCCTGTGGAGCTGTTGTGGTCTGAAAAAACCCTACAGCTTTTTTATTATTATTATTAACTCATTTGAAAAGTGTTTTATTCAGGTTAAAAAGCAACCCCAAGAAAGCTTCAAAATACCAGCTTTTAAAATTGCTTTGCATGGGATTTCTCAGATGGGTAAAGGAGGAATTCACTGAGCATTAGCTTTTTTGTTAGTAATAGGATAGCATAGGTTTTCCTTTGTCCTTTCACAAGATAACTGTTCTTTTTATTAAGTTAAACTGCTTCATACTTCTTCAATAAAGGCAGCATTTTCTCATAAATGAAAACATGAAATCAGCTAGAGAAGTTTAAGTATCTTAAAAAAAGGAAAAGAAAAAAAATAATTTGAATATGCTTCATTGTGTGGTATTACAACCTTTGAAGAAATTCTTAGTAAAAATGGATATGAATTTATGACTTTACTGACAGTAGTTTTCCTACCTTTATATACTTCATTTTCATAAAATAAGGACTGTTCAGGCAAAAGTGTTACTTAGCCTTTATGCAGGTCTCCAAAGCATATAAATGTTTTCACTTTCTCTTCTCTGATCGTTTGGTAGGTGGTGATGCTGGGGGAAAATGATGGGAAAAGATTAAAATGGCTTGAAACAATATGCACCACAAAGCTTAATTCAGGACCTAAGCATTAATTATCTGAACTGAGAAGTGTCGTAGTGCGGGTGTCTTGCTTTTCTTAGTTTGGTTTCTTTGATGTGATACATTTTCTCAGATCTCTAGCCTTCAAATGTCATTCTAGTCTGTGGATTGATTGTAAACATGGCACTTGTGGTGCTATTTTTGTCATTATCTCCACGTTAAAATGAACTGCTTATGTAGAAACCATCATCAATCATCTTGTTGGCTTAAAAGTGATTTTAAGGGAATATATTCTTAATATTGCCAAAGCTATCAATGAGGAAGCACTTACAGAACAAAAGTTACAATCTTGAAACACTGCCTTTAGTGAAATCTAAAGTATTTTTGTCTCATCATACACAAAATCACAGAATGGGTGAGGTTGGAAGGGCTCTCCAGAGACCATTTGGTCCAACCCTCTTGCTCTAGCACGGTCACCCAGAGCACGTTACGCAGGATCGCAGCCAGGCAGGTTTTGAGTATCTCCAAAGAAGGAGACTCCACAACTTCTCTTCAGGGCAGCCTGTGCCAGCGCTCAAATTTTCTTCTGCATTTTTAGAAGAACCCAAGGTCTTCCCAGCAGTGGTGTTTCCAAATCACTTCTCATAGACCGGGGCCACGGCTTTCAAGACTGACACTTGCCTTTCCGTAAACCAAGGGAATTGTTTTGTGTTGCCTTGTACTTCAGCATGGCTCCAGCATCTGTGGAAGTAAGAACATGGGGGAAAGAAATGTACAAGTGGAAGTGCGGGTCAGGAGCTCTGGTGTGCAGCTGAGCTCCCGAGGCAAAACAGCCAAAGGATGTGGATCTGCCTTTTACTTGCAACTTGGCCAAACAGTCAAAGACGGCGGGGATTTCTGTGCTGTTAGTAGATGGTTCACTCCTTTTTTACAGGCATGCTTCTCTACTCATCATTTTTAGGGGTTGAGCTGTCATATCTCCAAAAAGACAGCTTTTGCCTTTTCACAACTAGGATTTAGAGATTGCCATCATTACATGGGTAAGAGTCTGGCTAGGCAGCGTTGTGCTTCCGCTCTCAGAGTGGCAAGAGGAAGAACAATGAGTTTTGTTACTGGTGACTTGGTAATAAAAGGTCTTTCCGTATTTCTCTCTTGATTACAACTTCACTTAAAGGAAAACCAAAGCATGTATAACTGAGGTGAATATTTAACAGGAGTAGGGCTGCCAGTGTATCAGATTACGATGGAAAGTGCCAGTCATTTCATTAAGCAAAAGTTATTCAGTGCAGACCCAAGATCCCAAGAGTAATGGCACCTTTCAATGCCAGCGTGGCTTGGGAGGAGAATGACACAAATTCTTTACCCTGTTCTGGGCAAGATGGACAGCTGCAGTACTGAAACTGATCTCATCTGATGTAAGAAACATTACCTGAACAGTCCCAGAAAGCTAAGAGTACAGCCTAAGAATAGATTAAGATGAATTACTCAAATCAGGTCAGCATATTTGTTTTCAAGAGAAATGAATGTGTGAGCCTGTAATGATTTCCACAGTGCCTATCTCTTACCTGAAACTCTTAAACAAGCCTAGGACTTATCTGCTGTTGTGGATGGACACTTTTCTCTTGGTTTTTGCAGCTGCTGGGTTTTGCTTCTGTTCCTGCTTGCATTCCTTTGCTGCTGATGCAGGAAAGAGATATGGGAAAGTATTAAAGTGTATTTGGATTTGTAAGGTTTGGATAGTTGCTGCAAGTGAAAAGAGACATGCTTCCCAGCCTGGACTATAGGAATCTTTGTTTTAACTTGTTCTGTAGAGTCCCCAAATATTTACACGGACTTGCAGATGTTTTTCAGAGCATCTGCTGCTGCAGTAATATTTGTGTGCCTGTATAGCTCAATTTAGTTTTAAAATTGTGTAGCTGCAGTTTTCTTCTGTGCTTTTATGTCGTGCTGAGTTGGTTCTTGCTACCAAGATGCAGTGAGCTCAAACCTAGTATAGCTCATAGAGAAATGCAGAAAATGTATATGAAAGGGCTAATCAAAAAAATAAAAAGCTCAACTTGAGGTCAAGGGAGAAGAATATGAGCTTCTTTGATTAAAAATGTTTCATTAAAATTGTTTCAACAATTCCCCCCAAAAATCCCAATTCAGGGGATTTTTCCAAAAATTTACCCTAGCAAAGTCAACATTTTTAGAGGAGATTTTTTTTCAGCTGTCTGTGTTAAGGAAATGGGAAAGCAGAGGAAAACAGGGCATTACATGGAAGGTTGCCTGCACGTTTGTAAAGGTGTGTGGAAGTGCTGAGGCGTGTTTCCTTAGAGAAACTGATACATCTTTGTAGAAGCATGAAGAATGTTCCTACAATGCACTAAAATCTTGGACATAATTTACACTGGACTTCATTATCAGTATAATTATTCTGGCAAATTATTTCAGTGTAGAGTATAAGAGAATTAAAGAAGGAACAATGGCATGGAATAAGAAGAAACATGAGGAGACATTAAGTAGTTTAGGACTTTGCACCTTGGAAGGGAGCCACTGGACAGACAAAGGAAAGTAACAAAGTTTTATGAAAGCATGAATGGCATGGAAGGTGAGTAAAGAACAACCAGCATTCAGAGACTGTTGCAATATGTAATAAAACTTTGCCTCTAAATTGGACAGAAGAAAGATTTATTTTATACAGTGTTTTCACAGTGTTACCCGTTACCACAAGGCAATGAAGAGGCCAAAGGCACAGAGAAGTGAAATTTAGGAAAATAAATGGGAGGAGAGAGGTAACAGAAATGATGATGTCTGTTGATTAGAAAGTAAATTATTTATGACAACAAACATAACAGCTACCTGTGAAGAGAAATGGACAAATCCTATGGAGCTGAATAATAAAACAGAGTATTTTAAAATCAGTGTAGTGAAGAACCTGAAGAACAGTCCCCCCTTTTGTGTATACAGTGGTAAGCTCTGAATTGTTTCCAGTCATAGATGAAACTTGAGGGTTATAATAGGCAGTTCTGTGAGAACATTATCTCAGTGGTTGGAAAAGCAAATTGAAGGTTATGTTTTCGAGGAAAAATAAGTGATCAAAGGAGGACAAACACTATGTAAACCTGCAGGTGCACCTGCGTGGTGGTTGCTGCGTCAGCACTGGACTCATTGCTCATAAAGAGCCACAGACACGGGGAGGAGTGCTGAAAAGGTTGACCAGAGCAATGACAGATATGAAATGGGTTCCTGGTAGAGAATGATCACAGAATCACAGAATTGTAGGAGTTGGAAGGGACCTCCAGAGATCATCAGGTCCAACCCGCTGCTATAACGGGTTGCCCAGGTAGGCATCCAGCCAGGTCTTGAATATCCCCAGAGAAGGAGACTCCACAACCTCCCTGGGCACCCTGTCCCTGTCCATCACCCTCACTGTGAAGTTCTTTCACATGTTGGTGCGGAACTTCTTGGGATACATTTTGTGGCCATTGCCCCTTGTCCTGTCCCCACAGACCACTGGAAAGAGGTTGGCCAAATCCCTGTCTCTCACAGTTCAGATATTTATAAACATCGTTAAGATCCCCCTTCAGTCTTCTCAAGACTGAACAGACCCAGGTCTCTCAGCCTTCCCTCACAGGGGAGATGCTCCAGGCCCTGTATCGTCTTTGCAGCCCTCTGCTGGACTCTTTCCAGGAGATCCCTGTCTTTTTTCATACCTATAAATTAGATGATAAATAGATCAAAACTCTTCAGTCTTAAAAAGATCTCTTTGAAGGGATTGTAATGGAAACATGTAGTCTTAAGTCTTAGTAGCCAGGAATGAATATGAACCAATTATTAACTGTCTCTTCCAATTAAAAGATCAAGACCATCACGTGAAAATAGTGGTGACAGGCTCAAAACAAATAAAGTCATATTCTTATAAAGTGGGAGCAGGACCTCCTTTCTCTTCAGCATTGAGATTTTAATCTGTTGGCGCAATTCCCTGGATTTCGGCTTATTTACTCAGCAGTTAACACTTCATCAGATCGCTGTTCACAGTGCTTTGAAAGCTGAGCTCTAGAGCTCTTTTCATAAGAGAAATCCTCTTTAATGTTGGAGCGCAGCTATAAAGCCTGGCTGAAACAGCCCCTTGGATCATTTCTTCACCGGGCAAAAACAATGCAACTTCTAAACAAACTGTTTTGGTGCAAATACCCAGTAAAGTCAAATACAGCCATTACGAATTACGATATATAGCCTTGCCTGGGGGCCAGTGTTTTGAAGTTGTTACTGGAATATTAAATATCTACAGTATCAAGAGCTAATGTGTCATCTTAGTTTGCCAGTCAGTAGGGATGGTGGCATACACTTATAGTTGTAGCAGGTAGTTCCACCTTCACCTACTGCAGAAGCAGTACAGCAGTAAAGCACCATCCAATGACATCAGTGTTATTTTGGGTTTGGTCTGTGGGATTTAGAAAAGGAGTCAGAGGGAGAAGGTTTTGGCTTCATGGAAACTCTTCCTGAATGGGAAGAGTGATGTGTCTGTCCTTCATTCTGCTTTTGCTGTGAGTCATCTGTCATACATCAGCCATTTTAACCAGGACATGCTTCTACTGTTCAAGTGCTGTTCGTTTGTGGTTTGTTACCTGTGTGGTTTTGTGTTCATGCATTCACTGAGAAAGTTAATTTCTTGCCATTGCATACTGATTCAGAGTACCTTACTTTACTTAATTGTAAAGAGAGATATCACTGTACACTCATAAATTCGAACAGATGAGTTGTTGTTTGGGACTTGTTTCAGTTTAACAATCTCCTCCTGACCTGGAGAAGGGCTTACCGTCTCAAAAGCTTGTGACCCTCCTCCTCCAGTTAGTTGAATAAAAGATATTACCTCAATCTGCAAATCTTACTGCAAGATATTCTGAGGTTGAAAGAAGTGGGGGTGATGAGGTCTGGTGGTGGTTCTTAGCTAACCCACACTGTGCTAGGGTTGCCACGTTTGCTGAGCTGTGGTGTGAATTTGTGGCTTCAGGGCCCTCGTTCCCTGGGAGAGGCCAATTATCTGCGTGCGGCTGCCTCGCTTCTGAGCAGGGTTCGTCTGTGCTTAAGGCTGAATCAGGCTCTTGGGTTGGTGAGGGGATGTTCTGTTAGAAGATGGGTTATCATTTCACTTTTTAGGTATTGCACATGATTCAGAATAATTGCATTACAGAGGCTTATCTGATAACTGTGTTATACTCTGTGTATTCTCTGAGACCTCTCCAGCAGTCAGCTAAAACTCATTGGCTCAAATTACCGTGAAGGAAGATCAGAAAATAATCTACACTTCGGTTCCATGATGTTTGCTGAAACTAATATGATATACCCAATTGGATTTGGCATCTGTTAATAACACAATACACCTGGCTAATTGTATCTTATGGTGTGGCGGTACCTTTCCTTAGAACATTTTAAATCTCTTTTCAATGTTTCTTTAGGATTCTTTAGGATTTCACTGTTTCTTTAGGATTGCACTTAGTCACATGGTCTAAATTTTTCGGTAGACCTGTGCAGTGCCAGGAGTTGGGCTTGATGATCCTTAGATGATCCCTTCCAACTCGGGATATTCTATGATTCTATTATTCATGGCTGTGACATTGCATCACTGGACATAGTAAATATTTCTGCCAATAATATTTACCCTCCAGGGGTAACTGCGCTTGCTGCTTCCCTAAAGTGCCTGTACACCAATGTGCAGAGCATGGGACATAAACAGGATGAGCTCGAGATCTGTGTTCGGTCACAGGGCCACGATCTCGTTGCTATCACAGATGTGGTGGGACAGCTCGCATGACTGGAACGTTGTCATGGAGGGCTGTGTCCTCTTTAGGAAAGACAGGCTCGGGAAGCGAGGGGGTGGGGTTGCCCTTTATGTGAGGGAGCAATTAGAGTGTCTCCCATGACATCCTGCTAGCAAAGCTGAGGAAGTGTGGGATAGAGGAGTGGACAGTAAGGTGGGTTGAGAACTGGCTGACTGGCCGAGCTCAGAGGGTGGTGATCGGCGGAGCAGAGTCTGGCTGGAGGCCTGTGACTAGCGGTGTTCCTCAGGGGTCAGTGCTGGGTCTGGAGTTGTTCAACATCTTCATGGACGACCTTGATGAGGGAATAGTGTCCACCCTCAGCAAGTACACCGATGATACAAAGCTGGGAGGAGTGGCTGACACGCCAGAGGGCTGTGCTGCCATACAGCGAGACCTGTACTGCTGGAGAGCTGGGCAGGAAGAAACCAAGTGAGGTTTAACAAGAGCAAGTGTAGAGTCCAGCACCTGGGAAGGAACAACCGCATGTATCAGTACAGGCTGGGGGGTGACCTGCTGGAGAGGAGCTCTGTGGAGAAGGTCCTGGTGGACAACAAGTTGGCCATGAGCCAGCAGTGTGCCCTGGTGGCCAAGAAGGCCAATGGGATCCTGGTGTGCATTAAAAGGAGCGTGGCCAGCAGGTCAAGGGAGGTGATCCTCCCTCTGTTCTCTGCCCTGGTTAGGCCTCACCTGTAGTGCTGTGTCCAGTTCTGGGCTCCCCTCTACAAAAAAGACAGGGATCTCCTGGAAAGAGTCCAGTGGAGGGCCACAAAGGTGATACGGGGCCTGGAGCATCTCCCCTATGAGGAAAGGCTGAGGGACCTGGGTCTGTTCAGTCTTGAGAAGACTGAAGGGGGAATCTTATCGATGTGTATAAATACCTTAAGTGTGGGAGACAGAGGGATTTGGCCAACCTCTTTTCAGTGGTCTATGGGGACAGGACAAGGGGCAATGGCCACAAAATTGAGCACAGGAAGTTCCGCACCAACATGCAAAAGAACTTCACAGTGAGGGTGATGGAGCACTGGGACAGGGTGCCCAGGGAGGTTGTGGAGTCTCCTTCTCTGGGGATATTCAAGACCTGGCTGGGCACCTACCTGGGCAGCCTGCTCTAGGGAACCTCCTTTGGCAGGGGGATTGGACATGATGATCTCCCGAGGTCCCTTCCAACCCCTACAATTCTGTGATTCTGTGATTTCTGAAAACATAAGGCACAAAGCCTGTCAGGGATGATGGTTAGTAATAGTGGATTAAAAGACATCCAGAAGTAACTAGGGCTCTGCTTTTATTTCCCAGATGACTGTATCAGCAGTGTTTTCAATGTAACTTCTGCCTAAAAGTTAACATGGGAGAAATGTGCATGTAATGTTACACCGAAGTAATATTAAAACATGGTAGATATCTGATAATTTCTCTCCATAAGAGTATTGATCGGCAAGCTAGCCTGCCTTTAGAGGAGGTATTGTGAAATGGCTTTTTTAGGGCAGGGCTTGTGCTGTAATGCATGCTGCTCTGCTGAGGGCTTTGCACTGGGAAAATCCTTCTCTGGCCAACATGCAGACCTCTGGAAAGTGGTGGCTGATCAAGGCTGCGGGCCAGAGGAGGTTTGTCTGATTTAGCTGCCCAAGTGCGTTATGTTACACTGAAAACTGGATGGGGATATTGTGGTGTTGGGATAAAAGAGTATTCAGTATTTAAGAGGTAAAGAGGCGCATGATTTTTGTGACTTTCAGGGAGAAAGGCACCAAACAGGTTTCATGGGGAAGCCTTCCTTACCAGTTTTTCAGCAACACAAAGCCTGATAATATCCTCTATGTTCAGAAAGAACAGCAGAATTCTAGTGCATTGGGGAAGAAGCTTCAGTGGGATCTGAAAGAGACTAAGGCTTGTCTGAAGTATGCTTTGATGTACAAGCAAAGCAGAAATATCACTTGGTGCTATTCTTTTGCTCTTTCCTAGGCATTTGTTCTTGAGCTGTATCAGAGACCAGATCTTGCACCACACAGCCCCAGTGCAGCTCTTTGTGTTGTTACTCTGGAAACTGTTCAATATTATTCAGAAAGGGGGGAAGTTCAATTTAGTACTAAACCTGTTATTTGACATACTAACATATGCCTGAAAAATCTACGAGGAGATGAATTTCTCTTAAGTCTAGGCCTTTATCTGGAATTACCTGACTTGGTTACTTATTGAACAATTTTAGAAAGGGAAATGTTCAACAGGCACTATTTTGCATTTTTGTTTTTATTCTGGCCTATGATGTTCAGGTCAAAAATCTCATTGATTGCGTATCTATATTCTGCTACATATAAAGGTATAAGAGAAGGTGAACCAGGCTCTTCTCAGGTTTGCAACGATGGGGCAGCAGTTGCATCCTTACTTACAAATCTGTAAAACCCTGAGCAATCTAATCCAGCTTTGAAATTACTCCTGCTTGAAGTAGGAGGCTGTGCTGGATCACCCCCAGCCATCCCTTCCAGCCCAAATGACTCTGCATTACTTAATTTGTCAGCTTTATCTTTTGCTGGCTGTGAGGCACATTACATCCTTCTCATCTCATGCTGGTCTCTAGGGAATGAATCTGTGGTAACTGAGTCTTTCTAAAAATGGAGGGGTTACACATGAAACCCATCTAGTGACCCAGCTTCATTCAGAACCAGGGTACTGAAACTAAATCTCTTGTGTTGACGTCTTCAGCTACTTCTGAAAGACGTAAAAGTCTTTATGTATTTTAACCTCTTCGGGGCTTTGTTTACAGTATTGGGATGTTCTAGTTGGAGTATCCATGGTATCATGGATTTCCAGTCTAAATGCCATGATTCTTGGTGTTTTTGAGGGTGCATTGTATAATGTAGTATTTAAAAAAAAAAGTCTTCAAAGAATATTTTTAAGTAATGCACTATAAGCTAATAAGCTATATGATTATATGAAGGTCTCTTAAATACTATTGCTTGTGAATGCATCTCAGTGCCTTGTGGGAGCTGACAGCCACGAGCTCGCAGAGCTGGCAGTATTTTCCCCAAAAGTTGTCGGTGTTTTCCATCATAGATCTCCATTGTATTTGTGCAGGCATTTACAAACTGCCTCCAAAGCTCATATGGAAGGATGTTCACCATGCCTGGAAGAAGGATGTTCTTGCATGACTGCATCCCATCTCTCTTTCAGCCCTCTCCAAAACAAGACAATATTACCTGTTTTATCAAAGGGTTTCCATCCACGTCAGGAATTTATAACATGAATGCCCATGCTGATATGTACTGGATGTTAATGCATAGGCCTGGTTATTTGTGCTAAGGGAGAACCACAAAGGCTGTACCAATTGAACTACTATACTTGTATACTTGACTATACTTGACTACTCTGTACATTGTACATGGTCCTCGACTTAGACTGCAGGCTTTGGTGCTGACTTCAGAGTTCATTTACACATCACTGTGAACGATCTTCTGTGCAACTGTCAAAGCAAGCCTACATGGCATACACGTTTCTGTAGTCTGCACACCTTTGAGGCTTTCTTTAGTTCCTCTCAGCATGTTAATAAACTTTTTTTTTTTTTTTTTTTTCAAGTTTAGTTTCTTTTCCATCATTAAAAATGCATTTTCTTAACTCAGGTTAACTCAGACCGAAATGGCGATTAAGGCTGCTGTTTGATGACGGGACTTGAGCTTTATGAACAATTTTCCAGGGGGATGGATCACAGCTGTTGCTCCATTCCCTTTGCTCTTGCCATGTACCTGGAGTGGTGCAGCCTGTTCAGAGGCCATAAAGTGAAAATTGCGTTCCCTGCAGCAAGGCAACTCAGATTAGCAAACTGAGTTCTGTCTTATATTCTATACGCACTTTATCTTGGTTAGATGTAACATCTGGAAGCTAAGTGCAGGCCCCTCTGGAAGAGCGATTGTGCTCTTTCCCGTCCCTGTGTATCAGCTGGTAGCATCATGAACCTTATCAGCTCTGTGATTGAACCAAGAACAACTAACCTGCCAACAAACGCAGTTTCTTACAGTCAGATCTCAAACAAGGTCTTTATGCTGGACAGATTTAGGAAAAGGTAGTACGCAAGAAGCTGAAGGAGCATTTTCCTCAGTCAGTTCACTGATCAAGTGCAAACTACTATGGAGCAATGTTGCCTAGAGAGCTGGCAGCTCCAACTTGCCCCATTGCTGCCTGGCCATCGGCCTGGCACAGAGGAACAGGAAGGAATTCCTGCCTGGTTTAGGGAGGGAGGGCAGGAGTATCCCTTTTGGCATCAGCTTACAAAAGCATAAAATGAATAATGAAAAAAGAATGATGAAATCACATCCTGAATTGATTCTGAGTTGCCCCACATCTGTTATTGGCTTTAACTGTGTTAATTTGAGTTGCCTTTCCTGTGTTGGCCAGCTGCCTGAGAAGGAGCCGGACTTTAAAATTCATTCTGAAACACTGAAGAGTGTTTTCTGCTTGGAAATTAATTCAGAGACTGGAAATGATGGAGGGGTAGCAGTACAGTAGTAGTGACAGTGTTGAAGCAATGACATGGATGGTGGAGAAGAGATTGTCCTTCAGGTGGTGCAGGCTGGGCAGTAAGCCAAGCTGAAGAGCTTGTTCAGGGGAGCTCCAAGTAGTAGTGCTATGTAGGGAAAGGGAAAGAAACATTTAATTCATACAAGGAAGGAGGGAGAAAAGCATAAAATAAAAATCTAGATTTAGCAATTTATTCTTCATATGAAGTGTACATGCTCTGAAAATTTGCATCAATCCTATGAATGCCACTTTTGCAAAAGGTCTGCAGTCAGAGCACGTTAGAATAATGAAACTGCAACCTGAGAGTTAAATCTGACTTTGTGTGCATCTGTATTCTTATATTCAATAGGCACAATTATTTAGCATATTATTTTCTGATGGCCAACTTTCATTGATTGCAGTTTGAATGAAGTAAGACAAAAAGCTGGAGGACAAATATGTCCTTAACCACAGAACAGGTGAAAAAGTCTCTCTGCTTTAGTTTGAGTTCTGTGAGCTGCCGGATAACGCGGGTATTGTGTTATAGAGTGGTTCCACTGAAGGAAAAAAGGGATGTGGAAAAATCATCCAAATGAGATTTGCAGTTTCCTGCTGTCTCAAGATCACTGCAACATGAGATCTTACCTGCACAAGATGTATTTGTGGGTAGCAATAGCTTCTGCTTATTTCATCTCTGATGAGAGGAGCAGCTTATAAAGGGAAGTGCCACAAAGCTTTTGAGAGAGATATACCATGAGCAGAAAAAGCTCATCTGGAGTCGGTAATCTGCATCATTTTTACAGCAGTAATCTGGCATTCCAGTCCCTGTGTATCTGCACTTTACAGCTTTTGGGACAGTACTGTATAGGGGAGCTCAGCGTAGTTTCAGCGGCTTTTTCGGCATTGGTCCAGGTAACCCAAAACAGTTTGAGGACTTTAAATATTTTTCTTTCATTCTTGCTTAATCAGCCCTATTCAATGCCAACAAATTCAAATGGTGACTAAGGATGATGTTTGCTAGCTGAGCTTAGATACACATGTGGCAGTGTGACACTTCTTGTAGTTAGAAATTGGCTGCTTTTTCCAAAATTAATGGAAAGCTAGTCACAAACCTTTTCCCTGCCAAACCATTGCTAAACATAGGTCTGATTTAAACTCTTTGGAACTGTTTTTTGCAGCAGGCATTTGTGTGCTGGGTGTGGCCCAGATGTCAAAATACGCTGCAGTGAGAAGCCGCTGTTGCTGGTGTGCAGGAGCTGGCACGGTGCTGCTGAAGCAGAACATCATTTCTCTCTGCAGGCTCAGTTTGTCTTGGAGGTGGAGCACCGTGTGGTGCATTCCCAAAAATACATGAGCTGAAACACAGAAAGTGAGTAACCCAGGAAAATATTTTGAAAGCAAATTTGGCCCCCTTGCCTATTTTGCTCAAAGTTTACCATGTCAGCCAGCGTTTCAATACAAAGAACAGAGCGGCCTGTGCAGGTGGTTAGGAAGCACACTGCTGTTGTGAGGCTTATAAAGGACTGACAAGAAACATAACAGAACCACTCAAGGGCCTCAGAGGCCCTCAGTGAAACTTGTATTACTTAGGATCAGTATGCCAAGACTGAGGTCTGCCCGCCCAAGCTGAGAAGCCTTGCCGTACAGCTTGTCTTCCAGCACGTACATGACAGAGAGAGGCATGGCCAGGAGTCACCTCGCTGGAGAAGGGAACAAAATGTAGTAAAAAGCTATGCAATTCACACGGCTAAACAAATACCTGAGCTGTGATCATGAGGAACATGAGTAGTTTACTTTAGTTCAGATGCTGGCTGCAAATTGGGGGGTTTGTTCTAGTCTTCCTTTGCACCCCCAGGAGCAGGATTGCTTCCTTCTGTCTTGTAAGGAGTGGGTGGCTGTGCCAGAGCGCGGTTCTTGGAAGCCTGATCCAGTTCATCATGACTGTAAGTGTAGCCAGTCCCTAGAGAGGAGATTTTTCAGCCAGCCTCTGCTAGGTGCAAACAAGGGAGCATATGTTCAGGTGTATTTAATGCCATCTTTTGTATCATAGCTTGATAGCTGTCTTGTACAATTTTCCCTCAGTGTGGTTAGCATACAAAGCAGGAGTGTAACAGGTTATCGAGTTAATAAATCAGAAGCTGTGGTCATGTTAAGACGAACTAACATGAATTTTCACCCTCTGAATACAAAATTTTGTTTCATTGAGTTCTTAGAGTGTGTGGAGAGATCATTCAAGGCGGTGCCCAGCAGCTGTGTCCGGCCCTTGCAGACTCCCAGCTTGTAACCCTGTGGGGAGCAGCACCCCGAGGACTTTGCTGAATGGCAACGGGAGCCTGCATACCCGTAGGCAGAGCCGTTGTACTGTTAGCAATGTGGGTGCACATCGATAGTAGTCATGCTCTTCACGTTATCACAACTTCCTTTTCTATATATTGAAACGATGTAAATTTAGAGCACCCTTATCTTGGAGTAAGCATGTGAGCACATATTTCTGATCTTATTTATAGATAGATGGTTTCTTTCTGTGTCCCACCTGCCTTATTTTTTTGCAGCCTTCTGTGTCCTACCCAGATTTCTAGGCTGTGTGTTAATTATTCACCAGAAGTCTTTCCTCAATTCTTGTATTACTGGTTCTCAAAGAGCATGGAATCTATTCCAGTCGGAAGCCTTTGGATGGTTTAAATTGGGGATATTTGAGTGTATTTATAGCCATATATAAATGGAACCAAGAGGAATACTTGCAAAGTAGGTGGTACTGGGACATTTATAGAAAAATGTATGATTTATATGTGGATCACTCCGGGCAAACCTTTTACTTTGCTTGTAGATTGTCTTCTGCAGAGCTCATTTGTATTTTATGAATATTTATGCTGCTTATGAAATGACATGGTTGTTTCTTTAAATAACAGGAGGAGTGAAGGGAGAGAATTGTTTATTTCCTGGGCAGACATGTCCTCAGATCATTTATGAGGCACCTTTAATGTGGCTGGAGCAGAGGATAGCCCAGATCTCCTGTCCCCCCTTTCCCTTTGCCTCTGCATTTGGGGAAGTGCATTGCCAGGTTGCTCTGCTTACAAACCACTCTCTTTTGAGAAACGTTTGTGACCTTTTTTTTTTTATGGACAGTTGTGCCACTTTGCCATGTTTCAAACTAAAAGCTGTGTTGCTGTTAGCGTAGCATGGTGTCCAGGTGAAGTTGTAGTGTGTAATCACATAGAGCCGCTTAGATCTCATGCTATAAAACCCAGTTACCCAGATGTGGTTGAGGTCAATCACATTCAGCTTGCTAAGACACTGGGAGGAGAACATCTGTGCCTCTGCCTACAAAAATAACCTCTGAACACATTCAGATTGAAGTCCTGAGGCTGTGACAGCTGTTTTCCAGAAAGTTCAGTAATCTAAAGGAAAGAAAGAAACAAGCAAAACTGCTTGGAAGCAGTGACAGGGACCCCAGCAGCTTTTCCTTCAAAAGCCTTTGAAAAGCTTTGATTTTCTAGGAAAACAGAAGAAAGCTCCAATTTGCTGGATGAACAGATTAGAATAAAAAGGGTTACACATTAAGTCAACCATCTTGCCATTTGTGGCTGTGCAAAGTTAATCTTTCTGTAGGATTTCAGTCTTAGTTGGTAATTTTGGTGCCCTTATGGTCACCTCAGCATTCAGCCCGCTCTGGCCCTGCAGGAGCTCCCACGGCCTGAGGGAGCAGCCTGCTCTGAGCCATAGTCTGCCAGGCTGACTGTGCTGCGGACTCATTGCAGAGTCTCTCTTACTCCTCCAGAATGCTCACTTGCAGGAGTTCTTGCAATTATTTGAGCCTGGTTGATGTTAAGGGAGGTTGTCTCTTGTCTCTCAAGGAAGTTTCACCAAATTCTGAGCCCAGCATCCAAAACAACATCCATTCTTGGTACTGCCCAGCTTGCTTTAACAAAGGAGCAATGTGCAGTGTAGGTTCAACACAGCAGGAACACAGTAATCCCGTCTTAGCCCCAAGAGACCCAACTTTCACAAAAAATATTTGGAGCAATAGTGGACCAGGAAGATGAGCATCAGATTAGTTTCAGTGTGATGCTGTTTACTGTGTGCGCTGCAGTCACATCTGGAGACCAAGTATGAAACTGAGATTGATGAGATAAAAGCATTTACTACTCTTTGCTTTGAACATCTTAGTTTTTTTTATTGTAACAAATGATTAACAAAGTAGTGCATGTGATTTACAAAATGTCTCTCTAGACCATAAGCACTTCAGGTAGCATGCTTGTAGCAGCAACAAATGATCCCAGGGCAGATTTTTGCAGGGAGCATCCTGGGGCTTCCTGGGAGTTGGTGCTCAGGGGAAACTTGGAGCAATGTTTGTGAAGCTTTAGCAGAAATATCTTTGAACAATATAAGATATAGCAATTGCTGCTCTGAGTTGTTCTTTGGTCTGACAAAGTTCAGTGGAGGGTGATTATCAGACTCCCTGCTTCTTTGTAGATGCTGCTTTAGGCACACATGCTAGGGGTGAGCCTAAGACTCACGAGCTACAAAATGAGCACAACTTGCCACTCCCTTGTGTAGAAAAACACAGAGAAGGAGGTAATTGGGGTGTGCACAGTGTCCCTCTGGGTACAGTCAGACTTCTTGCTCTCTTGAGTGACCCCAGGAATAAGCAAATAAGCACCACCATCCTGCCAGCCATCAGGTCCTGTGGATGGCTTTTCAAAGGGGTCTGAGAGAGGAATAAGTTCTCCAGATAATTAAGCTTTGTGATGGTTGTTTGAAACTCCTTTGGTGTCTGTAAAGTAATGGGATTCTTGCCCTGAATTTTGGGGAGAACCAGGAATATATTGAGCTCTTTATCAATTCCAGCGTGCATGGATGTTGTTATCATAAAATATTTTGGATCTCCATAACTCCTCACAAGAATTACAGTAACTAGACTTCCTCTGGGAGCTACAGTCCATCCATATAGCTATTTTTACTGTTCTTCCAAGTGAACATTCAGTGTGGGATAAGGGAAATGTTACCTGCAAATTAGCTGGTTTCTTGGTAGTCTCAGAACTGTTTTCTAGGAAAAAAAAAAAAGAGAGAGAGAAAAAGACAACTAATTTAGTTTCCTGAGGCAAAGAAGCTAAAAGAGACAGGTGTTGCTATGGCTGATTTTCAGAAGGAAAAGGCATAATGATCTGTGTTCTGTGAGGCTGGCTTCAGCCACACCAATGTTAGTTCTGGCACTAAAGGGGACGAAAAGAATTCACAGCCCTGCACATCTCTTGGTGTGAGGAGAAGCACTCCTTTCTGGGCAGTCTCTCTGTGGAGTTACGGGGGATTTAGAAGCACAGTTGCAGTACTAATTTTCCACCATTTTCTTCTGTGGTTAGCAGCAGTATATTATCTTGCAAAAAGAATTTGATTTGTGGTGGCACCTAAGACTCTTTTTCTAAGATGCTCGGCTAACATCCAGGAAGCCCACCATGTGCCTATTGTTTTCCCTGATTATGCCCATGACTTTTTTTTTTATTTCATCTTTAGTAATATGTACAGCTTTCCTAAGCAGTGACATGATCTGCACCATCAGCCCTTCATAAAACACTCTGGCAGTGTTCAGTACTCATGAGCAGTTCTATCATTCTGCTGATCCAGTCAGTTCCAGGCAGACTATGGCTGGAGTACTAGCAATGCATGGAAATGGACCCAGCCTTTCTGAATAGAAAGGCATGAGCTTTCTGGGACAGTTTTCAGTGAGCAAGACAATGTACAAGGTGAGGCATAGCAAAATGAGACACTGAGTGCAAACATGGCTGTTTGCATTCTCCTGTTACAGGTACTTTATGTTGAACTGAGAACCAGCTGCTTTCAGGTTTCAGTTTGGGCATATGCAAGTCTAATGAAAAGACCTTAAAGCTTTCTTTTGGCTAACATCTTTTGTAATTCTGTTTCTAAACATATGTCTTTGTTTCAGAATCGCTCCTTTGCTGCTGTGAGTGTTAAGTGGCACTGCTTACGGCACCATGGATGAACTACAGGATGTGCAGTTGACAGAGATCAAACCACTTCTGAATGATAAGGTAATGCTAGCTGCTCCTTTGCTCTCACAGGTGTGTTCCAGCTGACTTTGTGTCTGGCAAGGAGCCCTGATTGTCTGTTACAGCTTAAAGTACCTTAAGTATTGAAAAACATGAATTGCTTCCCCAGCTCTAGTGATCCACCATCACATACCCTTCCAAAGTCTCAGGGAAAGAAAGACCACAGTTCAAGTAAGTTGGAGTCTCAGGAAAACTGCATCATTCCTGTACTGAGGTTTTACAAAGGCAGGTCAGAAGATGGAAAGGTGACGCCATTCCTGACATAGCTGAGCTGTAGAACGTCTGATATCAAAGCTCAAGCTTGTTAGAGAAACCTTAGCTTGTATCACTTTTTTTTTTTTTAATTAACTTTTTTATTTAAAGCATTTTTTCTTTCCAAATGATACATTTTTGTTTTGAGCCCTAAATGCAAATTAGGACTTACGGGATTTACTGATGGAGAGCCCTTTCTTATTAATATCTGCAGAGTCTAGTCAGAACAGTTCTGATTCATGCAGTACTGAGACTTTGGAAATTCATTGCGTTGCAGCAGCTGTTTAATCCTTTCACTCTACCTTCTGTGGACTGGAAGAGAACCATCTGGGCTTTAGGAAAGCCATGTTCTGCCATGAACTGTTGCTTTGACTTCCTAAGTCTTTGCGGACCATCCCAAGAAGGCTGAGAATCTTGTGTCTGAACATTGTGATTATGACCATAGGTGAAGGAGAAAGGGAGAGTGAACAAGTAGGGAAAAATATCTTCCCCTGTCCCCTCCACAGATTGGCTCACTGATGAAAAAAGGCAATAGGTGTAATTGATAATAGTTTCCAAGATAGGGTTTCCAAAGTACAGAGTCGACAAAAGGTGCTGAGTACAAATACCAAGTTAGAGTCATGACCAGATATTTCATCATATCGTAAGCTATTGTTACACCGCACAGTACCATAACGATCTTAAATCAGGACTGGGAAAGGATAAACAGCAAGACAGGGATCACATACAGAAAGTAACATGCTATAAAACTCAGTTTGGAATACAGCCACAGCAGACTAGAGATTAAAGAAATCAACACTGTGACTAGCAACTATCAAGCAGCTCTAATACCAATTTTAGTTTAACATACTCTGGTCAGATCTGTCATTATCTCAACCCTTCATGCCCCACGTTGGGCGCCAAAAGGACTGTGGTGGTTTAACCCGACCAGCAGCTGAACACCACACAGCCGTTCGCTCACCCTCCCCCCTTCCTCTCTGGGATGGGGGAGAGGAACGGGAAAGTGAAGCCTGTGGGTTGAGATAAAGACAGTGTATTAAGATAGGAAATAATAATAATAATAATAATCATGTGTACAAAAAAAGTGATGCACAATGCAATTGCTCACCACCCGCTGACCGATGCCCAGCCCAACCCTGAGCAGCCAGCCCCCCACCCTGGCTAGCCACCCCTATATATTGTTCAGCATGCTGTCAGATGGTATGGAATACCCCTTTGGCCAGTTTGGGTCAGCTGTCTTGGGTCTGTCCCCTCCCAGCTCTTGCTGCACCCCCAGCCTGCCCGCTGGCGGGACAGAGCGAGGAGCTGAAAAGTCCTTGGCTTGGTGTAAGCACTGCTCTGCAGCAATTAAAACATCAGCATGTTATCAGCACTCTTCTCATCCTAATCCAAAACACAGCACCCTGCCAGCTACTAGGAGGAAAAATAACTCTGTCCTAACTGAAACCAGGACACATATCTAACAGCCAAGTCAGAGTCTCATGGTATGTGAAGCAGTGTTTTGCTGTTTAATGTCTGATTTCAAGAACCAGTTTGTTCTGCCAGAGGATATGGTTGCTTCTGAATGAGAACCCTACTTTGGCCACTTGTTGTGTACACACAGAAGACAGGAGGAGGTTCTTCACCGAGAAGGTGGTCGCACACTGGAACAGGCTCCCCAGGGAAGTAGTCACTGCACCAAGCCTGTCTGAATTTAAGAAGCGTTTGGACTTAGTCACATGGTCTAAACTTTTGGGTAGACCTGTGCGGTGCCAGGAGTTGGACTTGATGATCCTTATGGGTCCCTTCCAACCTGGGATATTCTATGAATGCAGACTTCCACCCAAGACAAGTGAAATGTCTGAAATTCTGCTACATTTTAGTCTGTGCTGCTTAGTTTTTGCCAATTTCTTCAGTGTGCTAGCATACCTAGTTAATATCTCAGAAATCTAAAAATATAGCTGAGATGTACAATCCAGCTATCTATTCTTATAATCTAGTGCTGACTGCTAGGTTCCACCATAGCTTGAACATAACATTTTAAAATCTTTCCAGGCAGGGTGATCCTTGGGAGAACAACAGAAGTGTAGACCAGCAGATAAAAATACAGAAAGACCTTGAAAACAGTTTCTGTTTCCATAATGAAAGAAAAATACTTACAGGAGACAAGCTTCTCAAATGCAATGCTGTACCTATTGCTTATGGTTCTCCTAGGATTGTCTGTTTGTGTCTGAGTTCAAGAAGGTAGGTTTCTCTTGGTTAGGTGAAACAACCTCAGTAGGAAGTATTGAAGTGTTTCGTAACAAAGTGATTTTCACTTCTTGGTCTCCATTAACTTCTCAGTCTCTATCAGGTGTTGCTTTATCAGTTCCATCAAGTCCCTGCTGTGGTGTCATCTGCACAGCCGGTTCTCTTAGCTAACAGCTGGGACAGCGCTGGTTTAAATGCGGAGTGATTACCTAAACAACCCGGTGGTTGTTAACCAACAAACAGAAGGGCACATTCAAAGCGGCATTTGATTTCCTTGACGCTGTTTTGAAGTTACAGAAAATATATACCACCTCAGTAGGAAAAAAAGTTTGTAGAGTGGCTCCAGAACTACTGTACTCTGCACTATACAGGGATGAGAAGAGTGCTGTGGCTCTGCTTTTTGCACTTTCTTTTAACGAAAGAAATGTCTCAAGGAACTACCATCTCCGAGTTCTAGTCCTCATTAATACTTTCAGACTTTAGGCAACACGTATGTTTTTCTTAGACTTTGTGGAGCATATGGGTGTGGTGCCCTAATGTGCTGTTCTGTGCAGCCTATCAGCATCCAAGAGGTATTGAGCTGGCAGTTCACTAATATTTTTACTGACCAACCCAATTTAGAGAGAGGATTTCATGAACCAGCAGGGATTAATGGCCAGAAATAGTACAGTAAAACTCTTAAGTTGCTAATGGGTGAGTGCTCATGAACTCTTCAGACTGCTGTACAGAGAAAAGGAGCTCTGGCATCTTAATGCTCAAAGAGTGGAAATGACTGGGGTATGGATATGGATCATAGCTTGGTCATTTTGTGTAAGCCAGGAAATGCCCCTGGAGACCACTGAGCCCTGGCTTTGCTTTGTCTCAGATCTAAGTCAGCAAAAATCTACGAGCCTGACTTTTAAAGAATACACTGTGACATTTGTGTGTAAGTTAAGTCTAATAGAAAATGCAGGGAAGTAAGATTCATTAAAATGTGCATGTTCACGTTCTTCAGGCTCACTAAAGTACAGTGCCTTTATACTGGGAAAGAAAATCAACTTGAAATGTTTACAGTTAGCTGAAAGAGAGAATAAGACAATATTGTCTGTAATCTGATAGAAAACTTACTTATTCAGGTTCTTATCAGTTCCAGCTCTTGCTGGATGTTTAGAGATCCTGAATGGTGGTTGTGTAAATTTGCTGCCAAAATGGGATAGTGTATGGTTTTTAACATCTTAACCATTAGTTCATGTCTTCAGGCTAACAGTTATAGTAGTAACAACTATTCAGCAAAATGGTTTGCAAAACAAAACCAAGAGTGCTGCATTATTTTAATTTTCATTCAATACTTTTCTACTACTTCTCGTTGCTTAGTATTCTGGCAACTTTGACTCCTATTAATAGAGCCTCAGTGAAGAGTCACTGAAATGCAACAACTTAATTCAGGAGGTTCCAATTCAGCCTAAGGAACATCCTTTCATAATTCCAGCTAGTGCTTTGCCTTTTAGGTACAGACATGACGTCTTCAGAGAAATGGAAGATGTGTCATCATCTTAGACTGGAGAAAGTTGAAAAAATTAATAGATGGTGCTTTAAAGGCAGATTTTGATGTGTTAAAATCAAATATCCAGGAGTCAGGACATGTCAGCAACAATGCTACTTGTGCATCTTGGTGTACTTGGATGACAAGCAATACAGTTACAGGCTTTCATTCTTTGATTTGTTGCACCCCCAAGAATTCCACTTTTCTTAGCAGATACTCAGATCAGCCTTCAGTTCACTTACTGTGGACCATCCAAGTCCAGTGCTGGGTACAGAAGTTTCTCATAAAGTGTTTGTTTGTTTATTTGTTTGTTTTTGTAGTCCTTATTCACTGTGGCCTTGGTCAACTGTCAACTGAATTTCTTCTTTTCAACCTGGTAGGAGACTCTACTGGCTGTGTTTAACAGAGCAGGGAAAGAAGCATAGACAAGGTTGTCAGAAATCTCAGCTAATCTAGGTTTTCAAACTGAAATGAGAGGGCTGATTTATATTTCCTTTTTCTCCATCCTGAGGATCTGATGCTTTGTGCCACATGATGTTCAAAATATCTAACACGGTTCAGTACTTGAACTGAGGTGTACTTCAGCACACTGGAGGATTCTTAGATCAGTTTTGCAGATAGCCAAAATTTGAACATCACAAACTGAAGAATGTAGTTAGTAACCTGTGTTCTTCCTGGGCAAAGGAAAACAGGGCCATTCGTTTACATGTGGAGGGGAGTTAGGGTACTCAGCCAGCTGGTAGGGTACTTGTGTTGCTCATATATGGTCCTAGTTGTAATGTTAGCACTAAGGTGCTATGCCTATAACGTGTAAGATAGTATGCTGATTTGGATAATTTGCCCAGCCTTGCGCAGCACTCAGGAGTGTAGCCTCCCCTGTGATCAAAGGCTGAGTCTCATGAAGCTTTGCAGGCACATGAACAGACAACTTACTGCAGAATTTAAATCTTGCAGTACACCAAATGTATACTTGCATGTATGGGTGGTGACACCATATGAGAAAAGTCTGATTTGGGTTGTTTACCCCAGTTCCCATGTGTTCTGGTTTCAGTAGTGACACTGCATTTGCCATGGGATGAAACAATGCAAACAACAGCTACTGCAGAGTAGCTGACCACAAAGCTCGTGTTCTTGCACTCATTACCTGCGATTCTAGTGGTGGTCCTTTAAACAGTTTTAAATTCAAATTGATAAAGGGCACCAGGACCAGGAAAAAACCAACCTCATAACCAGTCTGCCTTTGCTCAGGATTCTTCTTGGGTTGTATCTGTTCTTGCTCCAATGCTCTCAACTGTCATCTGAGTCCCCAGATGCTCACCTTGGAGCAGTTCCCAGAGGACTCACTGAATAGTGATGGGCAAAACTTGCATGGGAGTCTCACATCTGTGTTTAGTCTGGCCAGACCATGCTGAAGGACAGGTTTCTGAGGGGACCCTTCATGGTAGTGTCGGTCTGTGTTTTGGGGTACTGTGCTGAAGTCTATTTTCTGTTTTGTTTTTTTTTTGTTAACAGAATGCAGCTCGCAACTTCCAGGACTTCGATTGTCAGGTAAGACGTGTGCAGGAGCCAAGGATCTGTGGGTAGCCTCCTCGTGGCCTATCAGTAATGCTGACAGAAATGAAAAACCGTATGTTCATTTTAACTTCTTTGAAGGTTTAATCAATAGGAGTTTGAATATGTCCCTTTGACAGAAAGTGCCCTTTACCCTTTCACCAGAGCATGCCGTCGTGTGCTGTGAGGTGAAGACTGCTCTCTGCCAAGGCTCCACAACAGGCCGCAGAATCGCTGGTCTCCTGAAAGGCAGTTTGTTGGTGAGATGTGATCTGCTGAATAGCTGCAGCTCTGTCACAACCCATCTGGTTCACTGACTAGGGAAAGAGGAGTCTGCATGCTCTGTGTATTTGTGTTGTGAGGAGATGGAAATCACTACTGCCCCAGATATAGCACCTGTGCTCCACTGGGCCTGGGTCATGGCAAAGTTGTGGTCATTTTCTGGGAGATTTTCCATCTCATAGTGTGGAGATGAGCACTCTGGTTGCTATAGGAATAATCCTTTCAGAGGAGTGGTTGCACCACAAGCCTCCAAGACAGAGGACACATTCTTTGTTAGGCAGAGCACAATACTGAGATGATATGGTGGGTTTTATAAAGCACAGCCTCCATTTACTATGCCAGATTACCTTGCTGACTTCCCACTCATAATGTTGATCTGCAGCCAGTATCTTTTCCCTTCTCTTCAGCTGCAGGAGGCTACTGTGTCTGTAATGTTTGCATAGCACAGGACAGGTGCTCAAAGTTGCGTTACCCCAGTGGTGCAGCTAGGGGGTAGATCTGTCAACACCACATGGTATCTTTTAATAAGAAGTCTGTCAATGTAGATGATTCCAGAAGACCTTCTATAAGCCTGTGCAGAACAGGAAGATAAAAGATACGGTCCTAAGAAGACAGTTTGTATTTTTCCCATCTCTTGATGTAGGACACTGAGTACACCCCATCTAGGCATGCACATGTGACTACTGCGCTACCATGATTCCTTGTGACTTTTAATGTTATCTTAAAGTCTATAAATATGAAAATTACCAATCTTACCTTGTTGTCACTTAAGTTTGCCATCTCAGAAGTGGCATCAGTGTTAGAGAGTCATTTTTCTGGTTTAAGTAAGGTAGATAATGGGTTTGAAAAACACCTCCCTATACCACCTTGTCTCCATCTTTCTGCATCTTTTCCATCTCTGCAGAGGTTCAGAGTACTCCAAAGTAGGATGGGGCAAAGGGTAGAATAGGTGCAATGGCTTTGGGTGAGTGGTTCACAGGCTCTTCCGTGCTGAAGCCTGTCTGCTGTGAAAGAATATAAATACAATGACTAAGAATCTGAGCGCCTTAGCCTTCGCTGCAAATTCGATAGCAAAACTCTAGGTTTGCAGCTGCCTGTAACCCCCTGAGAGGTAATGGGGGTTAGGAAGGAGTCTCCACAATGGAGCCATGCATCGTTTCTGCTTCTTTCCTCTTCCTCTACGCTTTCTCTGCACAAGCAGAGCCTTGCTGCACCCTTGTTTAAAGAGCGCTCCAAATCTGAAGTCACATTAGATGTGTGCAGTGGGAGCTCCAGAGGAACGAGCAGCAGCCATCGACTTGCACGTGCCCAGTGCCGTTGGAAGAGCTGCCAGGGCAGCCTGCAGCCGTGGAAAGGGGCTAGGGAGCAAGGAGCCAGGGAAGGACGTGCGTGTTGCTTCTCCCCGCTTCAGTTTAGATCAGCATTGAGCTGGTGACCATGGCAACAGTTGGGCAGGAGACGAGAGGCTCCTTCCAGGAGCCCGCTTGGTAATTCATTTAGTTTGTGGGTTTTTTTGTTTTATTTTTTTCACCAATAAGTTGCATAGCATCTCTTGTGGCTGCAGATGTTGTCCCAGCCTCACCTTACCCCACTTTGCCTATATGGTGTGGATGCAGTGAAGTCCTGGCCTGGTCTGCCTGTCCAACCTGGAAAATTCCACCGAGGGCTGAGTGAGCTCTGAAATCTGTTGGAGCACATGGGTGGAGGGATGGCTCCTTGAATTTTATGCCTCATTTGCTAACAGTACTTAGACTTGGAAGAACTTGGAAGTCGAGCTTTTGTCTGTGCAAAAATTACTGCTTGCTTTTTGATCTAGTAAAGTGTGGCCGGCTGACACATTCAGGCCCCTGTGGAACTGGTCCAGTTTTACTTATTCGTATTTGAGAAGGGGGAATTCAAAGTGAAGAAGGTTGCTGGGGCTCTCAGGGGAATGGAGATTCTGCTGTATAAAAAGAGACTTAAAAGTGCTTGGGCAGGGGTATAATTTGTCCAGAATTTCACAGGAAGAAAGAGCTTTGGGACAGCCTCAATTTTACATGAACAGGTACAAACTGGTCACAAATTCATGAAAGCTGATAATTCCAGTTACAGTGCAATGAAGTTCTCAATTAGCTTCCAATATCTGTAGCATCTGCAAGGGACCTGGCTGGTTTTGACACAGAGTATAGGGGGTTTGTGGGATGGATATTGTATACGATGTAGTGTTTGCAGTGTGAGAGCACAGCATCAGTGATGGAATACCTGCATTTCAGGCCTTTTTATTATGAAGTCCAAAAACAGCTGTTTTAGGTGGAGATAAAGTTGTATTTGTGCCTGGGTTTGTAGCTGGTTTAATCATTTGGAACTTGCTTATTTTCACAGAAGTGAGAGTGTCACCCTCAAATTGGATTCTGTGAACAGGGCTGCTCTTACACACATTCATTTTTATCGAGTTGTATCAGGACACCTGAGGGGAAATGACCTGGAGAGCAGCTTTTTGTGCTCTGGGGATGTGGGTGAAGGAGCTGAGCAGGCAGCAGCAGCATGGAAGGTGTCCGGACGCATCCTGGGCAACATTTGCTAGGCTGTAGCCAGTGAGTGAGGCCTCTGCAGAGCAGCACTTCCTTCAGGTACAGCTGGCCTCAGAGCTTGTTCTTCTTGCAGTGCTTCTGGAGCTCCTTCTGGCTGGAAGCTGAAGTTTCAAAATATTTTCCACAGTTGATCAGTGTATATATATGACTGTGAAAAGTGTTTAGTTTAAACCCTGGTGATGAGCATGTTGTTAACATTAACACCGAGTCTGTGAGTTGTGTGGTGCCAGGCACACAAGCTAGGGATGATGTTTTCTGTAAACCTCTGGCATGTTTTACTTTTCCAGGTAGCAAGCATACTTAGGACTTTATAACATCTAGCCTCCCTTTGGGAAGTCATGGGTGATGCCATTGTGAATTTCTATTAATTTGTATTTGGTTTTAGTTTTGAATAGCTTCCCAGGACCAGATCTGAGTAAAGTCAACACAGCAAACATACTCTTGCTTCTGAAGTTAGTTACTCTGGGTTTATGTGATAACAAAGAAGCTTTTAGCCTGGCTGCATCATAATAGCTTTCAGATGCAGGTGCCCTGATTTTCTTGTAGTATCTACAAGCAAGCACGGTTAACCCTGACAAATAACAGATTGTCTGGGCATCAATTAAAATAACCCCAAAGTAATCTGATGACCAACTGCAATGAAGATAAAGAGGAAAGCTAGCATGGTGGCTTAGGGATCTTTATCGATACGAATCTAGGCTATTCTCAGAAATAAAATGTATTAACCTAAATCTGTGACCTACATTTTGCTTAAAAGCTATTTGAATCCTAATGAAATCTAGGCTTGACTTCTTCTAATGTTAGCAGGCAGATGGTGGATTAAATGGTCTGGTTTGCTGGTAGACAGATGGTGTGGTGACCTACACAGTTAATAGAGCTGTGCTGGTGCTTTGTGCTTTTATTATCTGCAGACCTTCTTCAGCTGCTTTGAGGTGTTCTGAGTTAGTCTAAGTCTCTTCTCCCTTTGCAAGATGTTCTGCTTAAAAAGCAGTGAAGGCATATATGGGTATATTTGTAAACTATCCAATTAAGTCTTTGTTATGTTTCATTCTGACATGAGCTACCATTTAGTATGATCCCTAGCTAGTGCCTCTCCTCTGCTGCCTCCCACCTGTGGGAAGGGAGAGAAGTGTTTTGCTCTTCAGCACACAACACACACAGAACCACCTCAGAGGACCTGGAGTGTGGAGAGGGGGTGGGATTTGGCAGAATATTTGTAGAAAGCTCAGAAGTGATGAAAGAAGTGGGGATAAGTAAATCCAGGACATGCAGAGTTCAGCGGAAACAGAAGAGACGAGGCAGGCATAAACCCACAGAGGAAAGAAATGAAAAGTTTCTTGTCCAACAACTTGCTGTGCATTGCTGAAATTAACTGATAATGTAGAGGTAATTGGTGTTGCCTACATCCCAGAGTAAAACACGACAAATGTTTGAAGAATTAACAACAGAGCCCACTGAGGATTTTTTTGCCACTTTTCTGGAAAGTACAATTTATCAATAAACACATTTCTGCTGATTTAATTTTGGTGAAGTTTTTCCATAAATACATGTTTTAATCTTTTCAATCTTCTTTATTAGAAGTTTTCCTATCCTTGTCCAGTCTCTGTGCTTTATTTTTGCTTGCTGTTGCTGTAAGAGATGGTCTTCTGCATTTGAGAGGTTATTGGAAATACCACATCATGTGTATGTGCTGATGTCATGGACGTTAAGTGGAAACTGATTTCATTTTCTAATGAAATCATTAAAGCCAGCTTGTGATTGCTACACAGCAGCCTTGAATACAAGATGTTTTAAAGCGTCTTCTGTATGTTGCAGTGAAATAATAATGCAACTTCAGCACTTTGAGGAAGGGTTTGCTTTCTCTGTAAAAATCCCAGGGGAGCTGTTCTCACCAGCATCAAAATTTCTTTTGTAGGATATTGAAGACCATTGTGTTCCTGATTTGTACAATGAGTTGTTTTGTTCTCTTGTTCAGTGCTAGTCTGAAATTTATTACAATACAGAAGATGTTTTGATCTAGCAAGAAAGTTTTTTTTTTTATGCCTACTAAATTAAAAGCTTCCCCTATTTTGTTTTAGTTAGTCACATCAACAAAATACTATTATTGACTTCTGTTGACATGTCTACAACAAGAAATATAAAGCTAAAAATGATGAAAATAAAAGATATATCCAAAATAAAATAAATATTATTTCCTGGGAAGTTTTTCTCTGATTCCTCCCATCACTGGCTTTCCATCTAAAAATTCCCTTTTTATGTAATGCTGCAGTATTGAGTTCTGGAGAGGTTTTGCTAGCTAGACTTTGACTTAAGCATAATTTTAATTTTGAAATGTATGATTGTGATCCTTCCATGGGATTTACTTAAACATTATTTTTGCTTTCTGTACGCTTGTGACAACAGTGTACTAAAGAGGCTGATTGTGCAGATGAGGTATGTGAAGTTCCTGTGCTTTTTTTGTTGTTCTGTCAATGAATTCTTACAGCAAAGCTAACGTACGCACCTTAGGTTGAGAAAGGGATTTGCCTCCTTCCTGCCTTGAGAATAATGAATGGTGTTCTTCACCCACAGTGACTGATCTCTTTCCATCCTGTTGTGGTTTAACCCGGCCGGCAGCTAAACACCACACAGCTGTTTGCTCACCCTCCCCCCTCCCTCTCTGGGATGGGGGAGAGAAACGGGAAAGTGAAGCCTGTGGGTTGAGATAAAGACAGTTTATTAAGATAGGAAATAATAATAATAATAATTAATAATAATAATGTGTACAAAACAAGTGATGCACGATGCAATTGCTCACCACCCGCTGACTGATGCCCAGCCCAACCCCGAGCAGCCAGCCCCCCCACCCTGGCTAGCCACCCCTATATATTGTTCAGCATGCTGTCAGATGGTATGGAATAGCCCTTTGGCCAGTTGGGGTCAGCTGTCCTGGGTCTGTCCCCTCCCAGCTCTTGCTGCACCCCCAGCCTGCCCGCTGGCAGGACAGAGCGAGGAGCTGAAAAGTCCTTGGCTTGGTGTAAGCACTGCTCTGCAGCAATTAAAACATCAGCATGTTATTAGCACTCTTCTCATCCTAATCCAAAACACAGCACCCTGCCAGCTACTAGGAGGAAAAATAACTCTATCTTAACTGAAACCAGGACACATCCCATATGAAAAACCCTTTAATGGTGTTTCAGAGCAGCTAATTTCAATACTATTTACAACTGAACACTGTTAGACACAGTTCTAGTTAGTGGGGATATTGAAGGCTTGGAGATGCAGAGCATGTTCTTGCATTGTCCTCTTCAGAAGATTTTAAAATGTTACTTGTTTTAAGCAAGGCATGGAAATGTGGTTTGGCACATCTCGCCTGTAGGTGGGCTGACCTTGGCTGGAAGTGCAGCCCCTGGTTCATCATCCAGGTTGCCTTTAGGAGTTTAAGATGGTCTGTGGTCTAGTGGTTGCACAAAATTGTTTTAGACTTGCCTTTGTATTAGCATACGAAGGTCTTCTTTGTGTAGGTTTCATGTGTACAAGGGCCATATGTCTACTGGATATGGCACCTTGAGCTCACTGTTCAGGGAATGGAGGCATCTACCTCTTCTGTTTGCAGCCCCTGGGGAAGGCTGCAAGCTGCTTGCTTCACTGACACAAAGCCATGGTGCCAAGTTCTGGAAACAAGGCTTGGGCCTACAAGAGCTGACCTCCAGGTTATCTAATTCACTCTGAGCTATTACTGATCTGGCAGTTCCAATTTCCTGCATTATCTGGGTAAGGGGGTATTTATACTTGGAGCAAGGAAAAAGAAACACTGCTGGGTGCCTTGCTCATGACACTGGGTACATTACTGGAGGACAAGAAAGTTGTGGCTTCAACTGCTTCATGTAACACAGGGGCAGGGCAGGAGATGGAAAAGCACAATCCTTCCTTTGCTCCTTTCCTGACTTGTAGATATTGTCATTAGTTGTTTAGTTTCTATCAGTCTCAATATTGTGTGGTTTTAAGAGTTTTCATTCTCTGATTTGGGAACACAGACCCAACTTGTCAGCTCTACTCCTGTTATAGGTCACTGGATATCAGTTCATTTGACTGCAGAGCTGTTATCTGGCAGGATCTGTTTTGGAGATGACTTTCCATTTCTCTCTGGGCAGACAGGGCATTAGAAAGTGTTACAGACACATAGGTCTGTCCTTCAGCATCATGTGCCTTGCAACAGCAATTCACAAAAGCTTGTTTGTATATAAAATAGTAGCTTGGGGATAGCCCAGTGGCACCTTTGTCCCCTGATGCTTTCATGTTTATGTAACCAGATTACACACCCCGTTCTTCTGCTGCTCTTAGTTCTCACCCAGCATTTCTCTAATTTAAGATTTAATCCAATTACACAAAGTACTAGAAACTGTTGCCTGCATGCATAGATCATATTGTTTTCTATTAATAAATTTCTGCTCTGTATGGAAATGAATAATTTAGTTCAAGATGTTGCTTTGAATCTGATTTAGACTTGCTTCCCACGCAGCCGTCTCCTTCAGCCCTACTATTTCCAAAATAATCTTGCACAGAGAGGAGGTGGTAAGTACTTACATACCAACTGCATTAAGTTCTGTGTGGTACTGTAACGATAAGAATTAGCAGATGGCGATGCTTCACCATCTTACATTTCTTTTCCTTAGCTTTTAGGCATAGTTTGTGTTGTTGTTTTAGTAATGTGTAGAAATTTGAGGGCAGCTGTTGCAAAGAGCAAGACAACAAAATACCTACTTCAATCTCTTCATAGTCAATAGCTGTGATGTTCCCCAGGAACATGCTGCAGTTCTGTTCTGCAAGCCTTAGCAAAGATGACACAAGTAAGTAATATCTGTAGCTACTGTTTCACTGAAACAGGGAAACCCCATCTGAGTAATCTGCCTGCCCTCCACCCCACAGTGAAGTAGCAGTGGCAGGTTTCCCTGCCTTAGGTAAGTGAGGACCTGAGTGTCCTTAAGCTGAAAAGTCTGAGGGGATGTTTCTAGCCTCTGCTTGTACAGAGGGCAAAATGTAAGTAGCAGATACCCTGCTGCTCTGTGTACTGCCAGACCTGAATTTAAAAATACATATATTGAAGAGATTTCACAGATGTATTCTTTGTTGTCAGTCTCCAAATTAAATCACTTCTATTTTTTTCAAGGGAATTAATAATCAACTTTGAGCAGCTTCCCAGTGTGAGGTAATGCTAAAAAGGAAACTTAATAAATTAGTTGTGAAAAGCACTGGTAATATGAATTCTCATAATTAATCATCCCCACTGTGAGACAAATGGTTTATTTCAGACTTTAATAACTTCTAAATCTTAAGCTCTGGATCCTGCTCAAACCTGTAGCTGAGGGAGTGTGGCTGGAATTTGAGCTGCTGCAGTACAGCACTCAGGTCCCTTTGTTCGCTGCCTGGGGTCTGGAGCTCAATGCAAGCCGTGGACATCTCTGGAGCTGCTCTTGAGTGCCTCCTTCCCTCAGTCAGAAATGTTATTTCTTAATATTCAAAATCTTCTGTGGCATCTGTCACTGGCACTGTCATTGTTTCCCTTTCTAGCCAAAAGCAGCAGGTGGCAATCAGAGAAGGTTCCCCCATTTGAACCTTTTGTCACATTGAGTATGTGCCCACTTCTTATTGTCATCAGTCTCACAGTAAATTTATATTTTGGCAGTCATATTTAGATGTGCATTTTCTTCCTTGGTTTAAGGATCATTCAAAGATGTTAAGACCAAATAGGATAACATCACAGTCTAGTCTGACCTTCGGCAAATCCCCAGCAAGGAGTACCTCCCAGCAATTCCTATATCTGTTTAATCTCAAATGTTGTAGAACTGATGTTGGGTTGTATCTTATCTCCTTCTGGTGCCTGAGCCTTTCAGGAACACGCATTTCATTTTCTGAAGTGATCCTCAGGAGCTGGGACCTAAAAACACATAGCAAAAGTCACAGGACTTTTGGAGATAGTCAGTAGCATTGCTGACCTTTCTCTGGCTGCTGTTTTCTTCTGCCCAGCCTCTACCTGAAAGTATTCCTTAATGGTATAGCTAAGGCAAGTCTGCCACCACACCTGCCCTTGTGGTGCTGGCCTTCTATCTGAATGAGAGGTTATATAGCTGCAGGGTGAGTTGTTTTGGTTTCCTGTTGTAGTGGGGAAATGAAGCCTGCCCCACACCCTGCTTACAGATGTCTGTGTGACCATCAGCTGCACTGGACATGGGGAAGAGCAGAATGATGAGGGAAGCTCTGCTTTCAACAACATTTCATCAAGTCAGCCAATTTGTAATGAGAAATTACATCAAAAGTCTCAGTTTTTGTTTCTGCCAATAGTTACTGTATTTTTGTCTGAGATCACAGAAGAAATTTGAGGATCCTGTTGTTGGACACTGATCATGGGACACTAATACCTGGATAGAGTGCATGAGGAGGTACGGCTAGATGCAGGTGTCAGAGGATGCACATGGGTGTTACAGGAAGCTTGGAAGCTTTTTGATCTGATTTGGCTCTAACTTATGTCAGTGAACACCATAGATTACCCTTAGGCTGAAATGCCAGGCCTAAGTAGGAAATGTATGTTTTGTCTGTAGTTGAAGAGTTGAAACCTCTTCCCGGGCTTCTCTGTGTTGAACAAGCAGATATGACAGTAGGACATGACACCAAGACTACATTTTTAGATGCAGACTTCTGTGGAGCAATAGTATGGAGCCCCACCTTGACCTGATTATGAGCACAGTGGAGAAACATGTTCAAAACATTTGTCTTCAAAGAGCTGTCGTGTGATGGGAACTGTAATGCGCGTAAGGTCAACATCTGTCCAGTGTGGGAAAAAGAAAAACACATAGGAAAACTTAACTGTTTTCGTGCTCAGAAGTTCAAAACAAGCACTGCATAGAAATGGAAAACGTTATTGAAAATAAGTTAAGCCAGGCAGCTGAGAACTGAAACACTGCAGCAGCTCTGAGACTTTTTTTATGGACATCAAAACGGAGGCAGAGAGCAAATGCCCACCATCAGTTGTGGCAGGTATGAGAAGTGGTGCAGGGAAGCCAGCATGACTAAAGAGAATGGTAAGAGGCTATTGAAAACAAAAAAAGCATTTTTCAAAAAGCTTGTGAAAATGGAAAAGGTTATAAACGGTAGCAGATTAAGCATGAACAGAACAAAGCAGATACAATCAGATGTGGAAGCATGTGAGAGAGTTTGGATAGTGATACTGGCTTCTCAGGCTCTGAAAGGAGGATTCAGAGAAGATCTAGCCATAGTAGAATAAATAAATTTAGTTTTTTGTGTGCATGAGCTTGCCACAGAGCAACTCCCAGAGGTTACAGTGCTGGACTGCTCCTTGTAAGTAAGAGTAAGCAGAGAGCCCACCTTAAACTACAGTGCCTATTGCAGAGACTATAAAACAAATACAGCAAGGTGCCAGGACTGGACGTATCAACACAGGAGTTTAAGAATGAAATAGTGCAGTTGTTAAGCAAGAGGTTGCACTCTGATGAAGCTGCTATGGTGCCTTCACCAGCACTTCATCTGCAACACAATTTTTAGAGCAGGTACCAAAGAAGATCTGTCAATTCACCAACCAGATCTACCAGGCAGACTGATAAAACTAGCAAAGAGTATAGGGAACGGATCCCAGGGATAAAGCATTGGGAAAGGGTCAGCACGGTGTTTTTAAG
Organism: Heteronetta atricapilla; assembly: GCA_011075105.1. Classification (NCBI taxonomy): domain Eukaryota; kingdom Metazoa; phylum Chordata; class Aves; order Anseriformes; family Anatidae; genus Heteronetta; species Heteronetta atricapilla. Next base: position 1,073,873 of record CM021750.1, read on the forward strand.
GGGTAATTGTGCTCTTCAGAGCTGCTGGAATCCTTTGAAGGAGTTGGTAACCATATAAATACAAGCAATTTAGTTGAAGCAGCGTACTTGGATTTGCAAAAGTCAAGACCCATTACCAAAAGTCTATTAAGGGACCGTAGTAGCCATGGGATAAGGAATGAGGTCCTCTCATGGGTAAAATAGTGGTGAACAAACCAAAATCAGTTATTTTCATTGTCATTTGAGGTCACTAGAGGAGTACCTTAGAGGTCTGTGCTGGGACCTGTGCTGCTTAAATCTGTTCTTAAGTGATCTAGAAAAAGCGATGAAGGTGCAATGGCAACCTTTATCTGCCTTTGGATAAATGCAAATATGGTGCACATTGAATAAAACCATCCTGCAGCAGAACATAGGAGTGGGCTCAGGGCTGATAATAACCCAGAGGTGTATGACCTTAACATTACAAGAGATGAGTGAAAATGTCAGCTCAGGGCTTTCAACAAAACAAATCAATTCTTGTTTATCAGGAACAGAGAACAAAGCAACCTCATTGTGCAACTGTGTAAATCCACAGCGTGCCTATATTTGACATACTGCCAGCCCCCCAGCTCAGGACAGAACACAACGGGGGGAGAACAGCAGCACAGTCAGACAAAAGCTGCTGCACCAAGACCAGCCAAATAGGACAGAGCACATCAGCCCACAAAAGGGACTGATGAAGGGGAATTGCAACCATGAAGGGGAAGTATGACAAGCTGTTAGGTGTTGCTTTTGTGGGAATGGAATCGGCTGTTCCCTGTCCTCCAAACCGAGGACTGGGGAATCTCAGGTGAAGCCAGCAGACAAAAGGTGCGGGAAAGTGGGCCTTCCTCACCCCACATCTTGTTCAGCTTTGGCTTTTCTGGTCACAGGGTGACTGCAAAAGTCACACCTCCAGTTCAGAAAGTCTCTTTTGACCTACAAGTTGTTGGAGGTTGGGAAAATTAAGAGAAACTGTTACAAGACATAAGTTCTTGAGGAAGTGTCACTACATGTTTGCTCTAGTCTGTTTTTCCAAAGTACCCACTCTTAAAGTCAGACTCGCAGGGGTAGCTGGACCTCTGGTATGACCAACCCCAGCTGCCCTAACTAGCTCCATCCCTCTTGATCCTTCTCCCTCATGGCTCATCTCATTCATGCCCCAAGGGCACTGCTAGTTTTTGAAGCAGCTGTTCCCAGCTCTGGTTTGGGTTGATCCATAGTAGCTGCCCACACAGAACCTGTTTCTCTGTTCCATCTCACCAACAGCACTCTGCTATCGGCATGCTTGCATCACGGCTTGGTGCCTGTGGCCAGCAAGAGCAGGCTGTGGGGAGCAGGGCTGCCTCTGCTGCTGAGTTCCCATTTACAGCATGTTGCCTGCAGCTGCTGTTTATTTTTTAACCTACTGTACTGAGGGCAAAAGATAAAATCTCTTCAGAGAAACCTCTGATAAAGTTTCCAGGCCCTAAGTAAAAATTAAATTTTATCAAGTATTTCAAAACACAACCATAGATCATCATCTCTTGCCTTCACCTTCCTTATTTTGTACATTGCACATTTGTTAAATCAGGAAGTCTCCTGGCCACATCCTTGCCACCTGCCTTCTCCCATCACTCCTTCCCTGCACTACAGATCACTGTTCAGACAGACCATTGTGGGAGTTTGACAGCTGCAAGGTAGCAGTCCTTGAATCTCCATTCAAGCTACCCTGGTGCAGTGTGTCAGAGCTGGCCTTAACAGAGACCAGAAACAAAGCATAGCTGTCTGAGAAATTAAGATGACTAGCTTCTGATACTTTCCATCACTGCCTTTCTACTTGAGCAGTGGGCAAACACCAGGAAAGAATATGCAGAGTTTGGGGCAGCCAGTTGTTAGGGTGGGACATCACTGATGTGATACACACAGGGAGGGGTGTGTATGTATAGGGAGGGATCTATTGCAACTGGGTTATTCTTCTCTGTGTTTGGAAGAGTAATAACCAAGTAATGAAGTAATAAAGTTTTCTGCTTTTTCTGGCCAAGGTAGCAATTGTATCCTACAAGCGCAACAACTTTTGTTGCTGTCTAAAGCGTGATATCTGAGCTCTATATTAAGCATCTGTCTCATGCTATCCTTTGACTTTTATATGTGGGAGAGCTATTTTGGAGAAAAGTCAGTGGCAGGGAAGTCGAATGTTGTGTAATTGTGTAATGTCTGAAAATGTTTTTGTCCTTTGTAATTATAGATCAAGATAGAAGCCATAAAGCTACGTGGTAATGCTTCATAGAAAATAAACTGGAAAATGGACATAGAAATACATGAGAGGAAGCTAGGAGTAAAACTCAGTCTTATCTGCACAAGTAATCCTGAAAAGGAGATCAGCATGATGTTGCAGTGTGTAGTTAAAAAGTGAATGTAGAGACCCTTATCTTGAATGAAGCGTCTGATGCTAGCTTGGCAGCATCATCTCACATTTTTTAAAGCAGTACACTCTAAGTTTTGTTAAGGTCCGGACTTCTCAAATTACTTCCCATCTTCAGTGGACATTCCTTCTGTCTGAATCATTAATGTCATAAATATGAGCCAGCAGTGTGCCCTGGCAGCCCAAAGGGCCACCGTGTCCTGGGGTGCGTGAGGCATGGCATTGCTAGTTGGTCTAGGGAAGGGATTGTCCCGCTGTGCTCTGCGCTGATGAGGCCTCACCTCGAGCACTGCAATTTTGGGTGACCCAAGAGAAGGTCCTAAAACTATTAGAGAGCGTCCAAAAGAGGGCTACAAAGATGGTGAAGGATCTGGAGGGCAAGACGTATGAGGAGCATGAGGCCCCTTGGTTTGTTTAGCCCAGAGAGAAGGAGACTGAGTGGAGGACGCCTCATGGCGGCCTGCAACTCCTTCCTGAGGGGAGCGGAGGGGCAGGCGCTGAGCTCTGCTCTCTGGGGACAGCGACAGGACCCGAGGAAGAGAATGGAGCTGGGACAGGGGAGGGTCAGGCGGGGGTGAGGGAAAGATTCTTCACTGAGAGGGTGGTCAGGCACTGGGACAGGCTCCCCAGGGCAAGTGGTCATGACACTGAGCACACCAGAGTTCAAGAAGCTTTTTGACAAGGCTCTCAGATGTGATTTTTGGGTGGTCCTTTGTGGAGCCAGGAGCTGGACTTGATGATCCTTGTGGGCCCCCTCCAATTCAGGATATTCTGTGGTTCTGTGATTCTCTGAATGGGACTGAAGAATCAGTGAGGTGAGTATCTTCCAGCTTGGACCTGGTGCGCAGTGGTGACATGAAAAACCTCTTCTTGATAAACTGTCTCACTTTCCAAAATCTCAGTTTATGCAGTTCACAAAGTCAAAGTAAGTGGGAGAGCAAGGACTGATTTTTAGCTCGAGGAAACTCTTTTCTTTCCCTACCAGAGAGCTAAAGAAAGACCCAAGGTCAACTTTTGGACACACAAAAGTGCAGGCTGTTGCAGTATGAAGCACATTGAGGTATTTGTACTAAAGGACTTCAGAGAGGTGGGTGTTTCCGTTTTGAGTACCTTATCCAGTCTTCGACGTAGTGGAAGCGCATGGGGCCCTAGCAATGACTTAATTCCAGAAAAGTCATTGAAAAAATGACTTTTTTAATATAATCAACTCTTTTGTTATTTCTGTGATTTTCTCACTGTTGGCTCAGTTAGGGTTTTGTGCTTCTGTTTGATAGTTAACCTTTCGCTGCCGTTTGTAAAACCCTCCCCAGTATTCTGGAGGTACAGCTACATAAGACATAAGTCAGTATAACTGGCCTCATGCTCAGGGCAGGGTTATTATTTCTGCCAGCCTGTGCCCTCCCATCTGGCTTCAAGCCAGCACTAGCATTGTCCTGCCTCTCTTGAGCTTCTTAACTCGCTGACCTGAGAGAAATCTAACAAAGTCAGATTAAAATAAATAAATAAATAAATAAAATTAATTTTAAAAAAATCAGCTGGGCAGTTTGGATAGTTTCCTTCCAGGTCAGTGAGTTAAAGCTGCTTATGGCAGAGTCCTGCTTTTCATGGCAGTCAGCCATGTGGTTAGCTCAGATGAGGAGGGAGCTGCAGCCGGGTCTGCAAGCTCCTGCTGCTTTGGCACTTGCTGGGCAGTTCCATGAGCTTGCTGCACACGGCAGCTTCAGCTGCCTGCACTGCCAATCGCCAGCCTCAGCCTCCTCCAAAAGCTGCCAGTTTTGTTAGAGGACTTATTCATACCTGCTAATTTCCAAAATGCTATGAGGGCCGCTGCTGCGGCTGTGCTGGTACTGCTGGAGTACAAAGCAGGACTTTTCCCAGTTGTAGCGGAGTAGCAGGGAGAGCTGAGAAGACAGGCAAGCGGCAGAGAGCCTGGTGGTTTCACAGAGGCTTGGGAGGCAGAGACCAGGCCACAAAATGCCTCTGCTTCAGCACACGTGCTGCAAGGACAGGCAGTGCTGCTGCCAGCTGCACAGTTCCAGGTCTGCTTTGCACACATAGACTTTTCATCTCCTTATGCAGGATGTCTTGGTCTGCAGCCCTGTCCTGAGAACAAGGGGGAGATGGATGGAGTGCTGTCATCCTCAGGCTGTAGAAACTCTAGAACCTCGCCTACCATTTTCTCTTGCCCACATCTAGTGCAGGCAGGTCACTGCTGCTTTCTAAGTACTCTGGCTTCCCTGCATGTGCAATGCAATAACTGCATGCAGTTAAAACCCAACCGCTTTCTGAGGTTGAGGGCAGCCAGAGGTGGTCTGCACCACAGAAATGATTCCAGCATGTCTTTTAGCCTTTCAAAGCCAATCAGGGAGAAGGCTTTGGGCTACCTCAGGTGATATGACTCTGGCAGCTTGCTTCTGTTGCCACACTTCTGAGAGAAGGGGAGAGACTTTGGGGCTTCCCAGAAACAAATACTTCTGGGGAGTGGAAGGTCTTTCTTGGCAAGAACTAAATCAGTCTGACCCACAGACAGCTGTTTGGAGAGAGGCAAGATGAATTTCTAATGTGCAGTGAACCAGGTACTCTCATCTGTCCTATATTTGGTCTAATCATGTCCAGGTTATTGGAAGTCACTCTTAAAAAAAAATCAGAAGCTTTGTGTAAACTTTGTGTGATACAAAACATTTTAGGGGTTGTAATGTACTGTCTTAAGGCTGAACCATGAGGATATTCCTTAAACAGATCTTTTTTTTTAATATCAAGAAAATAATGCGTGTTTTTTTCAGTGTCTGTAAGTTAGGGCATTGCTCTCCTTTGATTTCTATAGATTAGAGAATGGACTTGTAGATGATGTTGGGTAACCAGCCTTACTGCTATCTCTACACCTTTTCCAAAGTCTGCAGTTACACCAGATCAGTGTTTGTCTAGAGGTGTTTTTACATCTATTTTAGTTAAACTCAGACAACTTTATGGGCACTTCTATGTTCATTATCCTGAGTCTGTGGCTTCTGTTTCTGCCCTGGACACGTATCAGAGCAGAGGCTTTATGGTCCTCTTTCTCTCCTGTGCAAGTCACTGTGTGAGCTCTCAATCCCTTGGGTGGCAGCACCCCAGGCAGCCAGCAATTGGGTCTGCAGAGCTTGGGTCTCCTTGCTCTGTGGTGCCTTGCAGTTTCCAAAATGTTCTGGAGTGTGGTCTCCAGGGTCTGGGGCTGCTACCAGCCTCTCTGGCAGTGCTGTGGCCCCTCAGCCTGCCCCTTGGCATGATGATCCCAGGGCTGTGGGCTGAAGGCACATTGAACAGAGACTTGTGGGCTGAAGGGATGCCAGCCAGGGAGTGAAGTACATTCACTGAGTGGGGGAGTAGAGCTGCATTTGTGATGCCATGAGCAGACAGATGACACTGGGCCTTTGCTACTGTGCAGCAACATTACCCACTGAAATGGGATCTTGAGCACAGGAAGGCACAGCCCCAAACTTTCCATATGTCTGTACAAAAACAATCTGCTTCTGAATAGTGGTTGTGGAGATTTGACAGGATTGCAGGTTGCAGGAGCTATACTGAGCCACCGGCAATGGACAGGATGGCAATGACAGAATGTGGATGAAGCACTTATTGCTGGCCCTTGGCTGGAGTTACCCATAGCACAGCCAGCACACATAATGTTGAGGCTCCTTCTTCTCTCTCTGCAGGAACATGACATTGAGACAGCTTTTGGAGTGGTTCATGTCACCATGCGGGGCACACCCAAGGGGAACAGACCTGTCATCCTCACATACCATGACATTGGCCTCAACCGTAAGCACTTGTACTCCAAGGACCCTGAAAAAGTGCTTGTTTTTGTTATCATCAACTGAGTATGGAGAGCAGTGGGACTGGCCTTGAGCTGAGATGGGATAGGTCATTTCAGGATAAAAAGATAAAGGTCTGCTTAAGAGAGAGCATGGAGCATGCCCCTGCCCTCCAACAGCCCCCAAAAGATGGGGCCAGGGTTGAAATGAATCCACCTACTACACTACAGGGCTCTAGGTGACTTGTTGCACCGTTTAGAAGAGCTGTTCTCCCTGAATTGCCACCAGGCATCAGTTTTCCTGGATGCCAGGCAGGTGAGCAAGTAAGTCCCTTCTTCAAGGCTGCAGAAATACTCTAATGTTTGTAGTGGGGTCAGCTGTTCTTACCATAGCTTCCCACCCCACACATGCAGTTATGTTCACATAGGTGCTTCTCAGTATGTACCACGAATACCAGAGCAGGGCCCTGTTTCCCTGGGCATGTGTGCTGGGGTGATGTTTGCCTGCTTGCCTGCCCTCCAGCCATGGCAGTTATTTTGCTAGACCTCATTGCTGCTTTGCAGTCAGTGAGGCACAGCAGCACTGTCACCCAGCATCCACTGTCCCACAGACTCAGCATGGGGTTGGGTTCACAAACGTGTATGCCATGATGTGTGGAGGACGGATCATAGTAAAACCTCAGAAAAATGTCTAATTTCTTTTTTTCTCACACAGACAAATCCTGTTTCAATGCATTCTTTAACTTTGAAGATATGCAGGAGATCACTCAGCATTTTGCTGTGTGCCACGTAGATGCGCCAGGCCAACAGGAAGGAGCCCCCCCATTTCCATCTGGGTAAGAGCTCTGCAGAGACATTTGTAGTTCCAGATGTTGTTGCAGTCTGGTCTGAGGTAGCTACCCAGTTTAACCTGAGTGGGACTGCTAGGCTGAGTGTGGTGGAAAACAGTTTCCAGGAGCAGAGGAAGTGGGAAGATGAGGAGGCTTCCTGAGGAATGTGCAGGGAACTCTCATGTCACCAAGGCCCTTGCTAGTGGTACCAGCTCTCTGACTTGAGTGTGAGCCCAGCACATCACAGTCTAGCTGGTGTTCTTTGCTTTGTCTGTCTTCTACAGAAGCCTGACTGCCCCAAACATAGCTCTCTGTTAATCTTGCTCAAAGGGATGGGATCCATGCAGTTGACTGGACTTACAGTATCATTGCAGAATAATCATTGCAGAGGGCCAACCGTATCCTGGGGTGCATCAAGCACGGCATTGCTAGTTGGTCAGGGGAAGTGATTGTCCCACTCTGCTCTGCACTGGTGCGGCCTCACCTCAAGCACTGTGTGCAGTTCTGGCACCACAGTACAAAAAGGACATTAAACTGTTGGAGAGTGTCCAGAGGAGAGCAACTAAGATGCTGAAGGGCCTAGAGGGGAAGACGTACGAGGAGTGGCTGAGGTCACTGGGCTTGTTCAGCCTGGAGAAGAGGAGGCTGAGGGTAGACCTCATTGCAGCCTACAGCTTCCTCACGAGGGGGAGTGGAGGGGTGGGTGCCTATCTCTTCTCTTTAGTGACCAGTGATAAGACCTGAGGGAATGGAGTCAAGCTGCAACAGGAGAGGTTCAGGCTGGATATCAGGAAAAGGTTCTTCACCAAGAGGGTGGTCATGCACTGGAACAGGCTCTCCAGGGATGTAGTCATGGCACCAAGCCTGCTGGGAGTTTAAGAAGTGTTTGGACTATGCTCTTAGTCATATGGTCTGAATTTTTGGGTAGACCTTTGTGGTGCCAGGAGTTGAACTTGATCCTTGTGGGTCCCTTCCAACTTGGGATATGCTATGATTCTATGATAATCATCTATGTACATTTCTGTCAGATGCTCCTTGTCTCTCCTACCTTGGGTGGAACTGGGAGACAACCTCAGACAAGCTGTGTTGGTTTTCAGGTACCAGTATCCCAGTATGGATGAACTGGCTGAAATGTTGCCTGCTGTTCTGACACACCTGAAGTAAGTCTCTGAAAGACAGTTGGGGTGAGCCAGCTGGACTCAGCCATTCCAGCACCTCTCTCTATTTCTGTTTGCAATAATCTGATATGTTCACTGAGTTGTCCCAAGAGTCTTGAGTGTCTCCTAACCTGTGTAACCCTGTCTGGTTCTTAAGCTGGGAACACTGTCTGCCACATGAGACAATTTATGACTGCTGCATCATTGTTGGATCATTTTGAAAATTAACTCTAAGTGAACAGCGGGATGCAGAGAGGGGAAAGACGTTGCCTTTAGGGATGCTTCAGCTTAAGTTAGCCTTGCTGATTGTGAAATGCCTATATTTCAGCCTGAAAAGCTTCATTGGGATTGGACTGGGAGCTGGTGCATATGTCCTCAGCAGGTGTGCAGTAAGTATCTCTTCATTCCTTGTGACTTACATGAGCTGTGGTCTTCTACTAATCAAACAAACCATTTGTGGGGCATGGGCAAAGGAGCAGTAATTACAATAGGCATGCAGGGAGCCATGTGAGAGCTACTTCTTGGCCAGATGGTTAAATTGGAGCGGCCAAACCTACACTGAAACTATGCCAGGCATGGAAGGCTTGTATTGCGATGTCTTTGAGTCAGCAGAACCCATCCTGTCTGCTAGAAATGCACAGCCTTGGAATGATTGGATGTTTGTAATTGAAACACTGAAGGTACCAGTGTCTTCACAAAGCTCTGTCTGCATTACTGTATGCTGCTTCCAGAGATTGTGACACCAAACAATTGATCCAGTGATGTGCTGTGGAGATGTATTACGGACTAGTGCAGATGAGGAATGTGCTTTTTCAGTGGCAGAGAAGAGGATTTTGCGCTCCACCTTTAAAGAAGAAAGCACTAGCTTTCTGTTGATACTTACTTCTACATTTCTCCCTGGCGGAATTTTTATAAGCATGTGAAATCAGTAGACGTGGCCCAGGAATTCACCTGAGTCATTCAGGGATAGCTTTAAAAACAGATGCTGAATTCTTAACATCCTCAGTAAAGTTTTCTTGAAGTTGTTGAGTGCAGAGAGTTGCTGACATGTTAGGCTACTTACTCCTTCTTAAAGCCACATGCAGCTCCCCTTCCTACAAAAAGCTCTGTTTCCTTTTCCCAGCAGTCAGGATTGTGTCAGGGGAGAGCCTACATCAGTTTGAGTCACTGGTGTTCACTCTGTTGCTTACTTTTTGTATCTTGTGTAATTATGAACCTTGATAAAGGAATCACTCAAATAAACCTCTGGCCTCAGCTCAGTGAAGTGTCAGAAAGCCCTTGCCATGCTATGTGGATTGCAGACAGCTTCCTGCTGAGGACAGAGTTGTTTCCTTCTGCTTAACTGATGCTAATCTGTGCAATGGAGCAGAGAGCACAAGCTTCAGTAAAATTTCAGCCTTTGAGTGAGCCTAAAGCTTGAAGCTATCCACTTCTGTTAGATTGCTGCTTTTGTGTTCACAAGCAATTCTCAGAGAATTTTGTAACCATGCTCTGCACACAGGCCCCAAGGTAAACTGCATGGTGCTGGGATGCCAGGCTGGGGTGGGGACAGGGCTGCTGGCAGCCTGGGCAGGACAAAGGGGTGCCCTCCAGTGCAACAGGAGCTTCATAGACCCCTATTCAGGCTGCAGATGCTTGGGGGACCTCTGCACAGACTCTGGTGCCACCTGTCACATCATGCTGTTTTGCCACATCTCTGCTGAAGATGCCACATTGGAGTAGGGAGGGTCACTGCTCACAGCCCCGTCACACACGGGAGCCAGAGCAGGACCTGCAACCCTGTGGCTGCACCAGGCACGTGGGCACCAGAAGACACTGCTGAGGCCTGCTCAGGCTGCAGGTGCCGTACGAGCAGCTGATCCATCAGTGCCAACAAACGAATCCTTCTGGTACAAAAGGCCTGCTTTGGGCTAGGCTCTGAACAGGTCACTGTCTGCTCCTTCATTATGCCTTTCCTTGCTTTTACAAGTAGCTTTCCAGCTGCTACACCTACCAATGTGTGCTTTTGTGGCTTAAATGATCCTTCTGAGTGTGCTTGTGCTCTCTCTCCGCAGCTCAGCCACCCAGACCTGGTGGAGGGACTTGTGCTTATTAATGTTGATCCATGTGCAAAGGGTTGGATTGACTGGGCAGCATCCAAGGTGAGATTTTCCTTCCTTTATATATCTTCTCTCCACAGTGCTTAATAAACAGTGTGTAGAATTAGAAAGAAAAGGACAGAGTACAGGAATTTGTCATTTTATGTCCGAGACTGCACAATCTCATTTCTGTCACTGCTGTGTCCTCAGTCTGGATGTGGCACGACCTCCACCTTAGGAACAGGAGTGGGTATGATCGTGTGTGAATGAAAAATCCCAATGAACTGCATGGAGATGAGTGGCTACTAAGCACGCACTGACCTCTCCTCTGATTTAGTACTTGTGCTTGCAGGCTTCATTTGGCTGACGCTGAATGAATCTTTTAATTATTCTGTTATTCTGGCCACTTACAGTTTTCAAGGCTTCACAATTCTGGAGAGCTGTCTGTTTTACTTGCTTCTTTGAAGCCTTGCACACCCATCCTATCCTTCAGGCGTTTTGTTTCTTATATTCCTTGAAAATATTTTTTTTATTTTCTTTGTTCTGAGGAGCTGCCTTGAAATTTGTAATGAAACAGCATTTTCCAGTTCCTCTCTCTTCCTCATTCATTGTCACTCTTCAGTTTTCAGGTTGGACAACCAACATAGTGGATATTGTCTTGGCACATCATTTTGGCCATGTAAGTAACCAGTAGGTGTTAATGTTGTCCCTGCAACTCTACATGGAACTCTGTACTCTTCATGTACCTGCTCTGAATTAGCCCTGCTCCATCAAGGGTTGCCATAGACTGTACTATCTTCTCTATGCGGCAAACTTGCACCAGGACTTTGCATGCTAGGGGGAGCAAACACATCCTCACGCATGCGCTGTCTGTCTCCAGACTCCAGATATGGTAAGAGAGTAGTGTCCCATGCCATTAGTGCTGCAGAACTCCGTCCTTTTTGCTGCCCAAACATGTGGCAGCCAGTTGCCTTGTAACCAGCAAAGAGGCATTTGATCGGTGGGGGGAGGACAGATCAGCTGCAAGTTGATAGGGGGTTATTGTATGTGTTTAGATGTTAAACTGAATTTTCCTCTTCCCTTTTAGCTTCAGCAGAGGCAAAATAGCCCCTCTTGAAACTTTTGGCTACAACAGTGCCTTCTGTTTGGGATTTGCTGACTCCCACTCATCAAGATTACCAGGGAACGGAAAGAGGTTGTGCCTCATGCACACAGCATATGACTTGCAGCAAATCAGTCCCTGACCTGAAGCCCCCTTGTATCATCACATATCATTACTGAAAGGAGTCGCTTAGCTTCCTCCTGCTTAGAGCACATGCTCTTCACACCCCTTCACTATGTATAGTGCTTCCTTGCATTTCCTTCTCTCTCTCTCCCCCTTTGAAATGCAATTTCTTCATAGAACTGTGTGCTGGGATGAGATTTTCCTTTGGTCCCAGTCTTGGCACCCACATATAAAGCTTTGTTTCTTTAACATGAAACATAAGTGGAAAACCTTCCTAAAACAGAGTGATTTGTACCCATATAAGCATTGCTGAGGCTCAAGAACCAACTTACAGCATCTCAAGATACCTTTATACTCCAGCAGCAGCATGTGCACTACCATTCGTAAAATTATGATCACATTACCAAAATACTGCACCATCACAGTCATTTCATGGGAACACTTAATATAGCATAGGTATTAATGCAGTCCGGAGTCACTGTCCCTGTAGGTTATTGTTCAGCAGTGAGTGATAAGTGTGGAGGTAGTTCAGTGCTTCAGTATTTTTAAGAATGTAATTTCTTAGACATTATTATTACATGCAAAAAAAAATGTTGTTCTTTGTCTTCCAATTCTTTTACTTTTGTGTACAGGAGGAACTACAGGCAAATCTAGATTTGATCCAAACATACAGGCTTCATATTGCACAGGACATTAACCAAGATAACCTTCAGCTGTTCCTCACATCATACAACAGGTACAGGATGCTTTTGTGCCTTCTAGATTCAGAATTGCTCCCATACCCATCCTGCTCAGTAGATTTGCTACCATATATTATTATCTCTGAAGGCATACAGCAAGCTTGCCATGGATCCCATTTTCTGTCAATGACTACTGGGGTTCCTGTTCGTGGCATGACACGGGAGGTGGTCACCTGTTGTCTGGCTGCTGGAGCCAGCACACGTGGTTGGATTTTGAATATTGCCACTATAACCAGTTTCCTCTGATGATCTGATGGAGAATTGCTCTGCTTTGTCTTCCAGTCGTAGAGACCTGGAAATTGAGAGACCAGTTCTTGGCATCAATGAAAATACAGCAAAAACACTCAAGTAAGTTGCTGTTAATCAACCTGTGTTAGTTAGTTAATATGCAGTCCCTTCAGTGGAAAAGCTGTCACTGCTTCTTAGCAAGAACTAGATCAAGTGCTGGGCAGACTTTACAACAGTCCCAGGCTTTGGTGCAGTGCTTTTAGCCAGAGTGGAGCAGAGGTTTCTGGAAGCCCATTCAGTAAGAACATGTTGAGATTTCCCAGAAGATAAGGTCGGAGGAGTATGCATTTCCACCCAGAAGCCACTGTACTTTCTGAGCTGTTAGTTTGATTGCTTTTCATGAAAAATTAGTCAGGTTATTGTTTGTTGCTGCTGCCTGTCTTCCCCTATTCTGCCCAGAAAAGTTATCTGCACAATTCTCGTAGCGGGATGGGGAGGGTATGACAGCTCCCACCTTGGCAGTGACTCATTAGTCAGAGAGCGAATAGTCTGTGCAGGGTACAGCTGAGAAGGGACAGACATTGTGCAGTGCAGAGCAAGTATAAGTAAATTTTCAAGTTCTAAGCAAGGTAGCAAAAGGGACAAATCATCTCCACATGAAGACTGTGAATTGCAGTGCTGAGGCAGAATGCCTGGGCTGGCCTAGATGCTGCTGCATAGGCTCTGCTGTTGTCTCCTTGGAAATTGCATGGACTTCTGCTGCCGCCAGTCCCAGGAGATGTTTTAGCATCTACAGACAAACCCTCTAGATCTTGGCTAACCTAAAGTGGTAGATCTCCTTGCTTGGTCTCCAGGCAAATCTGCTGTCTGTTGTGCAGACAGCTGCAAGCCACAGAACACTGCCCACTGAAGTGACTCATAGGGATCTGCAGACCCTTAAATAATTCCTATGAAAGTTTGGGTCTCTTTGCTTTTAGATTTGTTCATAGGCCCTCAGTCTCACAAACCTTAGAGGTACTCCTCCACTGTCTGAGGTCTGTCATTCATGGCCTCTCTAGCATAACTTCTGCCATCTAGTCGCCAGACCAAAGTGGGGTGTCTAGCCCAACCCTTTCTTACCTTTATCTGTAAATGAATAATATAAATTCACAGCCACTTGATCAGTGGCCTTCTGTGTATGTTCTGCGCGTTGAATCTTACCTGTTCTTCTAGAATTACAGTACATATAAAAATGGATATGAAAGCACAGATTTGTCAACAGAGGTTTTAATATCATGTTTTTCAATGTATTCCTGGAATCTATTGTCTATCTTTCTAAAATACAAACCTCAATACAGTGCTAACCAGTAGCCACCCTCAGAGGCATTAAACTCTGTTGCATGTAGTTATTCTGAATTTCCTGACTTTAAGACATTCATTCCAAAGAGCATGCTCCCTTCTGTTGCCTGGGATGGTGTTTCTCTCAGCCCCAATACCCATCTTCTAACACATCTGCAACAGTGGTGATAGTTGGTGTACATGGAGGGGATGGTATGGGTGCCTATGCAAGCCGCGGAGGAGATTTTGATGCAAACAAAATGTCATGGTGTGGGAGCACAGAGGGATTTTGCTTATCATTGTTAATATTTCATAAGGCTGTTGGTGCACAGACCTCGAACTTCTCAGAAATTCCTTAGAAGCAATGAAAGTAACACTTCTCTTGTTTTTACCAGGTGCCCTGCCTTGCTAGTGGTTGGTGACAACTCACCTGCTGTGGAAGCAGTGGTACGTATACAAGAACATGTTTCTTGCATGACATGAGCCCCAAAGAGCATTTAGAAAACCTACCTTACCCAGCAGTGTTTTCACCTTGCCACAACCAGCCACAAAAATAATATCTTTGTCCAAAACTCTTTTATAGTCCCCCAGATATTGAGAACTGTCAGCCACTGATGGGAGACCAGTGCTTGGGACACCTAGTGGCCCTGCAGGGCAGCTCTAAGTTGAAGGTGGCATTATCTGACTAAGAGTCCTTGTGCTCATGGCCCCTTGCTTAGCAAGCAATGCAGAGGACCTCTTTCAAGAACTTAGGTCTTTCCCTGAGATCTGCAAGGCTGCTCCCTGGAGTTTAGTTTTCAATTCATGAATTGCTGTTCTCTTCCTGTTGTACTGAGGCTAACTGATGTTTAAAAATAAGCAGTGTGACTCCAGCTCTGTTGTGGAGATTAGCACAGAGTTCTGCAAGAGCGCTGCATCACAGGGAGAGTAACACTTAGTAGCATCTCCTTCCTGTTGTTGTCATTGCAGGCACCAATAACCACTTCCCTCCCAGCACAGTTACACATGTGGCATGGCGCAATGCAGAGTGGTTGTGATGCCTTTCAGAAGGTGGCTGTGGGAAGGCCAGGGGGTTGTGAACAAAACAAGTTTCCTTAAGAAACCGGGAGCAGTGTATCAATCTCCTAAAGCAGTGGTTTGGACCTAGGAGCTGTGCATGGAGAACTGCAGGGCTTTTTCTGGTCCTGTTGGCTTTTCACCAATCTGTTCAGTTGGGAACATATGGAAGTCTGAGACTTTCTCCAAGTTTTTACTGTACTGGGATAACATTCCTAAGGGTTCTCATTGCCTCCCAGCCACAGCTGGGAGAGGGTCTATAGTATTCTGGATCTCAGCTTGCCTGTCTAGTTGCTCAGGTTCCCAGCTCATGAAAATATCCTCTTCTGGGGCTGCTTTTCCTATAGGTCCCCACCTATTCTCTGTTTGCAGCAGGACTACAGGGAAGTGGCCATTTCCTCCTTGTCTGACTGGGGAATTGTGATTTCCCTTCATGCTGCATAGCACAGAAGTCTGCTTCCCTCATAGTCTTGCTGTCAGAGCTCAGGGGATGCTCCAGGGTTTCATGGTGGATCAGGTTTGGGGGATGCTTTCCTTTAAATTGATATCCCCATCTCTCAGGCAGTGATGTTCTGTCCCTTGGATGGGAACACCTGCCTTTCCTCATGGCATCTTCCATTCATTGTTCTCTTCCTACGTGCTGTCTGTTTTCTTGCTCAGTCCTTCCTGGCTCTGGAGAAGCTCTCATTGCTGAAGAAAGCCATTGCCTCCAGTGGAGCAGCTGCCCCACATTTTTCATCTGACTGTTCAAGATTTTTGTGTGATACCACATACCTCTTACCTTCTTTTATTTTAGGTTGAATGCAATTCACGTCTTGACCCAACCAAAACTACCCTTCTGAAGGTGAGTACCATGCCAGAATCATTCCAGCCTGCACAAAGACATTTTTTTTTTGCTGAGGCCAGCTCCACTTAGGTGTTTGCCTTTCATACATTTAGCTTCAAGAGGTTTCTGGACAGTTGCTCAGGGCTGTGTTCTCTCCTGTGTGGAGAAAGACTAAGAGGAAAAGATCTTGTTGTTAGGGGGTCCCAGACTCCCTGATTTATGTCCAGTTCTGTCATCTTCACCCAGCAAGTGGGAGGGAAGATCTAATGAGAATTAGCAGAGGTGCCCTGCCTCCACCCTGTTCACTGTCAGCAACATCCCTTTTCATAGCTTTCTACAAGTCCACCCCATCCTCAACTATGGCTCCTCAGCATGTCAGAAAGATACTGTGTAGAAGTGTAAACCACCAGGTGTGAGAGGAGTGGCAGGGGGAGCTGGGCAGATGCAGGTTTGCTTCTGGGCTTCTAGAGTATGGCCTGGGATTGCTTGATAGTGCAACCTTCAGGATGCTGGGTTTCCTCAGCAACAAGCTCCCAGAAGACATATCACCAGGCCTTGCTTTGGTTTTAGAAACAAAATGATAGAAGTGTGCCTTGTGTCGCAGTGCAGCCTGTGCCCTCAGATTGGTGGGGTGGGCGGTGCTGTGCCAGTCCTGGGGTTGACCCGGGGTGGGAAGGACAACCCAACCTCCCTTTTGTTTCCTGTTGCAGATGGCTGACTGTGGAGGACTTCCCCAGGTGGTTCAGGTGAGAATTGTCACAGCTCTTCCGTGGGATTTGGTTTGTACAAAGCCCCTTGCCCTGCTCACACCAATGCTACCCTTTCTGTTTCCACAGCCTGGCAAGCTGACTGAAGCCTTCAAGTACTTTGTGCAGGGAATGGGCTACAGTAAGTGGCAAGCAGTTTTCTGTTTTGGGGCGGGTTTGTTTTGAGGGGAACTCAGCCTTTCTGGTTCATCTGAGCCCATTGGCATCTGTGTCCCCACCCATGAGTTAGTGTGGTTGCCAGGACATCCATCCATGCTGGAAAATCAACTAGGGTGCTAACACGTTAATAAACCAATGTTGTCCCCTGATGTGTGTTTAATCTGCACTACATCTAGTGCGGTGACCCCTTTTTGGTTGCTGGTGTTGATAAAATGTTGTAAATTCATGTTTGTCCCAGTTAAGAAAAGTGTGCTCTCAAGGACAGTAAATCTTCTGAAATCTTCTGTGCTACCTTCTGCAAAGGGGAAGGAGCAGTAGCAAGCAGTACAGCCTCGTGGTTGTGGTGGGTACATGAGAGCTCTGCCCTGTGGCTTCCTCCTTGTGCTTCGTGGCAGAAGACATTGTGTCCTGAGTGTGTCAGGCTGAGACTTCCCATGTCCTTGGTGTTCCAGGGACTGAGGACTTCAGGAGAAGACTCTTGGTGTACCAGATCAACTCTGTCTCCATTGCAGACACCTTGGCACAGCTCTGCCTTGCTTGTCAGGGGCCAGGGCTAGGAGGTCCCTTCTGTGGATGAACCTTCAAAAGCTCTAACTATAGGAGGGGTTTGTTCCCATGGCTGAGTAACCACTAAGCATGGCCACTTTAGCAGCTGTGACATTCTCAATGGTCTCAGTGTCACCAGAGCTTCTTTACCAACTCATGGATGTCAGCACTCTGAGGAAGCTGTCCTTTTCCCTAGAGCTCTGTGTGTCTGACATGAACATAGGGGGATGATCGTGTTCTCCAAGGCTAGCCAGAAAACCCTGATGCTTCAGAGGAGGTTGCTGTGTGAGGAAGACCCCTTTAATCTCACAATCTAAGTGCATTTCCATGTTCAAGTCTCCTGCATGCCTTGTGCTGGAAAAATCAGCAAGTACTGTCATCAGAACAAGGACTTCAGCAGGGCTTTGGTGGTCAAATCTCTAGCCAACAGGATTTGTAGCACAGGGGAAGGATGAGGGCTAAACTCCTATTTATAGAATTAGTGGCTAGTCACAGAGCCATTCTACCAACTTTGGTTGGCAAGACTGTTGGGAGTGCTGAGCTTGGTCCAGCAGGGCCTCATCTCAGAAGAGAACAACAGAGAAACAAAGCAGTTTGTCACTTCTAGAAGTGCAGAAGCCAGTTCCCCAATAGCTATTCATGTTCCTTCTGCACATTGAAATAGCTGGACCTGCGCATGCTGAAACTGAAAGTGGAAAGTAATACCTTGTAGCTGGAATCTGATGCTGTCAGCTTGAGGAAAGACAAGAATTTCTGTTCAGTATCAGAGTTGCAGAGTATACCCCAGTTTCCTCACATCAGGAAAATGACATCTCTATTAAGCAGTTACGGTGCATACAGTGGGGAGGTTGAGGTCACCAGGTATGCTGCAGTATCCAGCTAACATCGTAGGAGAGATTTGCCCTGGTAGGTTTTTAAGTTAGCATCTCCCCAAGATGCTCATTATTAGCTGTTTTCACGAATGCTAGGAGCTTACAGCACAGTGTGTGAGATGGGAGTGGAAGGGAAAGTAGCTTGGGATCCCAGGAGCAGTGCACTCACACTCTGCAACTAATTGGCTCTTACCTGTATTCATCCCTTTCCTTGTCTCATGTTGTTTCCAGTCCCTTATGTGCAGCTCAGCCACCTAAGCACTGAGTCAGGTACCTTCAACTGTGCATCTGCCTCGGCCCAAGTCTGTGTACTGAGTTGAATGATTCTTCGGGTGCATTGCTCTGTCTCAGCATGTCCTGCTGCTATGGGCTAGGCTGATCCATTGTACAATATGTATGCTATGGTTTTTCACCTTTCATTTGTATTTTGTTGATTGTTGCATGTTTTCAGCTCTGTGGTTTTCTAGAGTGATGAGACTGACTTTCAAAAGGTCACTTGTACAACAGCTGCCTTGGTTTGCACAGACACTCACCATGAATGCACTTGCAAATGATCAGTTACATTTCTGGCATTTGCTCACCTTGGACCTTTTGAAATTGGGCCTTAAACATCTTGCTTTAGACATGCAAAGACTTAATTTTGGCAGTGATGAGTGAGTTTTCTTCCTGAGGGGATAGCTCATTCTGTGCTTAATCAGCAACACATATTTGAGTGCCGTGATACTTGCTCTGAGCTAAGAACTTCCTCCTTTTTTAAGCCTTACTCTTGTTCTCTCTTGCAGTGCCAGCAGCTAGTATGACCAGGCTGATCCGCTCGCGTACTCAATCCTCTTCTAGTGTGGGCTCCGGGGAGAGCGTCCGCAGCCGGTCTCATACTAGCAACCATGGTGAAGGCAGTGCTGGAACCCCAGAAGGAATTGATCTCCAGGATGCACCTCAAACCATGGAAGTATCCTGTTAAGCAGGAGCCCCTCTTCTCGATTCAGACAACTCCACTCGCCCCCACTGAACCCACTCAGAATCTAGCATTTCATCCAACATGGCATTAACTGTTCTCTCTAACTTGTGCATGCCCATCTGAGCTGCTACCTCCTTGGTAGTCTGTAGTTGGCATTACTTTGGTCCTTTCTGTATGCCCTGGGCATCAGAGCCTCTTTAAAACTCATTAACATTCCGCAGTCTTAGTAAGTCAGGTTACTGTACATGCTGATACCATCTCCTGTGTGTGCTGTATATCAATCCAGATGACAGCCATTGTCTTCCCTGTTCATTTAAATATATTTTTTGTGGCTTTGTGAGGTTTAGAATTGCTTTCTAGTTGTGCTTCTGCTAAAGGACCCTTGCGGTGCAGTTGGAATGGCATCTGTGGGACATGGGAAAGCAAGACCATGATGATGTGAAGCTCCAGGCACTGGAGGCGGGTGATACTCCTTGGCAGAGCTGTGCCTGGAGTGCAGAACCCACCGGGAGGTCTTTGTGTTCCCAGGACTCTTGGCATGCCAAGGAGCTGTGGGGAAGATGAACAAATGGTCAGAAATACTGTCTTGGTCTCATCTCTGTATGTGTGTTAAGGAGCGGAGTGATTTCTTACTTGAGCCTCCTGAAAGGGCAAAGCAGTTAACAGGTAAATGTACACTAACCGAGGTGCACTATTCAACAGAGTACAAGGGATTAAACTACAGCAGCTGTGGCTGCCAGACTGCCTCTGCTGACCCACCTGCCTCTCCTGCGGAGGGGCCAAATGCAGTTAGCACGTAGTCACTATTCTACCCTGGCACAGGTGAATCTTTAACATCAAACAGGCTGTGAAATGGGCACCAGTGCCCCTTGCCATATGGAGATTCCAAAATCTCCTGTACTGCCAGCTCTGCTTCCTGCTGCTGTCATCCCCAGGCAGCGTGTCTGCATGGGATCTTAAGTGAGGCTCAAAAAACACCAGTGAATGTAAATGACTGCTGTCAGCCACACATTTGTGTGACTCAGGCCAGCAGTTGAGCAATGAATGCCTGTGTGCAGGTACTGTTTATTCTCTTCGTGGAATTCACAATTTTTCTGCCTTTTTGCATCTGGCTGGGTCACAGAGGGCAGGAGGCAAATGCCTGCTGCGTGCCAGGGTCTAGCTGTTAATGGGAGAAAAGGGATGAGTGGTCAGGCTACTACAGGTCTCGAGAGACGAGCAAAACATCCTTTCTTAATAGCTGAGCAGTCCTGACTCAATGGGAGCCAGCTCCTCTGAGGGTCACACTCATGTTCTGCTCCATTTCAGGTAGGGAATGGGACTGGGAGGCTCTGCCTGAGGGGAACTTTGTACCAGTTATTAAATAAAGCTATAACTGAGTTTCATTGTTACCCTGTGTGCTTGTGTTGTTTCTCTTGGCCTGACCTAGCACTGCAGCCGGTTTTGTCAGTTGCAGTGTTTCCTCCTGTGAGAGGCCCCATGGAAGGGGCAGCATTGCCCCCCTCTTCCAAGAGGTTTCCTAGGGGCTGGGCAGGAGCAGGGTGACACAGCATCCCCTGCAAGAGGCTGTCTGAAGGCATCAGATGGCTGGCTTCTGCCAAAATGCAGAAAGAAGCTTCCAGCTGTGACAGAGTGGGACTAAACAAAAGGTTTGCTACAAAGCAGACACACTGCCAAGAATTGCCTCTGAACAAAGGCAGCAAGTCCTATGAGCTGTCTTCCCTGGTGAACAGCACTCTGCACCTGTGTGATTTACTGGTATAACACAAAGTTAACCTGTAATACCTGTGACAAGGAAGGAAAGTGCTTTGGGATGCACTGTAAGATCTGTTTACTCTTTAGCATGCACACATATGCAGCCAGGTGCAGATGGAGCAATGCTGAGCAACTGGTTGTTTAACATAACCGTTTATCTTCTGCTTTTCAGATCCAGATTTTGCTCTTAAATCTCAGAAGTCTGTCATCATGCACTCACAGAAAGCTATCTGGGCTTCAAAAATGCTTACATGCCGGTCACAGCTTAGTCCTGGTCCTACTGTCATGTCCACAGGGTGGACTCCTGCAGCCTCGTGCTTTGGACTTTCTGCAGGCCTTCGGGGAGCTCTGTCACTGCAGGAAGTGAGACAAAGAGTTTTCCAGAATTGCAAACTGATTGAAAAGTTTGCAACCAATTGAAACAGGAAAAAATGGGCAATTGCAATAAAGTTCAAGTCTACTGAAGACAGGAGAATATGAAAGAGGTCAGTCCCTCAGGTACCGCATGAAATTCATCGCTGCTAAATGCAAGTGCTGAAAGAAAAGCAACGTGTTCAGAAGAGTTGCGCGTGCAGCAGGGTTTTATTCCACCTGACTACACTGAGAAGTAGCTGTGCAGACAAGTGATTATTCCCCAAGTTCCCTTATGAAAATACAGAGACAGACCAAAAGAAAGGCAAACACAATATTAAAATGACAGTGAAATGAGTTAGAGGAAATAATACCACAGCAGGGGTTGATGCGTGCTCACCAAGTGTATTTATGATGTGCATTTCAGCAGGAGCCCTCACAGCTACAGGCTCCCATGGACCAAGGACCAGGGAGAGCAAACAGATGAGATTTTATCAATTTGAAAGAGGGCTGATTAAGAAAGAAGTTTGTTGCCATGGTGGTTCAAAGGCATAAGCAAGGCAAGATTTGTAGTGAGGATTCTCATATGGAGAAAGTAAATTATTTTCACAGAAGTAAGTGCTTTTTTGATAAAAATAGAAGCATCGAAGCAAAACAGAAACTGGGAACAACTATTCCCAGTTAAATAAAAGACAGGCTGTTTCTTCAGGTGGCAAAAGCAAGGCCAACCAAATCCAGAAGCAAAGCTTGAGCTAAGGATGTGCTTCCCCTCGGCCAGGATCCCAAATCACACTGGTGCTTGGCCCAGGTGGAGGGACCTATCTGTGCAGTTCCATACCCTGTGGCGCTCAGCTCAGGCTCCCAAGCTGTGGTATTAAAAGCATGCATCGTTTTCTTCAGCAGCACGGGGTCGTTCTCACGGAGCTCAGTGCAGCTGCAGGTTTCTCAGGGGTCAGCAATGGAAATATTTCTTACTGCCTTGGGCTGAGGTTTCTGATGGGCTGCTGCTGGGTGTAACACCTTGTGCTGGAGGCTGCTGTGCATTACTCACAAAACCACCGTCCTTGTGGCTTCACTCCTGCAAGTGCAGCCCTGTGGCCCCAGTGGGAGCTGTGGGCAGCCATGCTCACAGCTGGGACATGCTCACTGCTGAAAAGGCAGTGGCCTTGAATTCTCCTCCACAGGGCCAGGTCATGCTGCAGGGAGTAGCAGCCGAAAAGTGTGGTTTGGGAGGCTCAGATTTGACCAGGAATTTTCCTTGCTTTTAAGCCTGGAGGGTGCTGCAGCCCCAGGACAACAGCTGGGAATGGCCATCTGGGCCTGGAGGCTTTCAAAACAGAGCCGTAGCCAGTGTGGTGTCACTGGTCATGGAGGAAGAAGTTGGACTGGGGACCTCAGTATCTCCTTCCCACTACCACATCTGTTACTTGATTTTAATCTGCAGAGACGGCTGGGGTGGCTTGCCTTCTGTTGAACCTTTCCCTGCTGCTGGATCCGAGACACTGAAGCCATCCCATCACTGCTGCCCCTGCACAGACGTGACAGGAGAGGGGCTGGGTCCTGGCACATCACAAGTCTGGACAAACCCATGGGTTATTCTTTTTGCCTCCTTCCACCCACTCGGTCACAACAATTAGCATGGCCAAATGCTGCCACGGCAGTAAGACAAAGTCCTCTTGCCCACACTGGTGTTTGAGTCTGGGAGCCCCATTTTATTCACTACCACTAATTCAGGAAGATGCTAGGAAGTACAGAGCAGGGCTTGAGGAGCTGAGCCACATTTGGGAAGGTTGGTGGGCACACCAGTGGTGTTTTGCTACCACTTCCAGGAGCAAACAAACCTTTGCTCAGCCCCACATATTTCTGCAAGCTGTTTGCTGCATTCAGCACTGACCAAACCCAGAGCAGGGGCGTCCCAAACCCCAAGAGCAGTGTGAGGCCACATGGGTGTCTGCTTTAGTAATATGCTGTTCTTTTCCGTGTGCACTTCACACCAACACAGTGGTTTACGACTGACCAGAAACATGAATAGCAGCAGGATGTTCAGC
The DNA here is from genome assembly GCA_011075105.1 of Heteronetta atricapilla. Taxonomy (NCBI): domain Eukaryota; kingdom Metazoa; phylum Chordata; class Aves; order Anseriformes; family Anatidae; genus Heteronetta; species Heteronetta atricapilla. Next base: position 1,096,974 of record CM021750.1, read on the forward strand.
CACAGCGGCACAACCAGGGCAGTGGGGCTGGGAGGGGGAGGGGGAACACGGGGACGGGGAGGCACAGCGTGGCCATGAGTGGCAGCACGGCACTTCCCAGCCTGAGATGAGCTCAGCAAAGAAATATATATATATAGGGAAAATGGAGCTTCTCCCCTCGTCTGGACCTGGCCAAAAAGGAGTGGAGGTGTGGGGCCATCAGTGTGGCCGCAGCACCTGGATGAGGGGTCCCTCAGCCTTGCTGTGCTCACAGGCCTTGTGATGCCTGCTAGTGCTATAAGGGGAAGCAAGGCAGGGCGAAGGGCACCACAGGGCTGGGCTGCTCTCACTGTCCCTTGGGTTGATCCACCCATCTGTGTGCATGGAGGGAAGCAGTGTGTCAGTAGAACTCTGCTCAGCCCAGCGACTGGAGCGCCTGCTGCCTAGTGCCAGTGTCCCTCCCTCCCATGAAATCACAGGCCTTAGAAAACTGAACACTTCTACCTCCCTGCCCCAAGCCACACTCATGTGGCAGAGTCTGGGGATCAAACATTGTCATTCATCAAACAGCCCATCTTTTCATTGCAAATATCCCTGCCCTGTTCTTGACCCAAAAAAGATGCAATTTGAGAAGACAAATTCAGCCCCAAATCCCCCATACAATGGGGTTGGTTGGTATCGGAGGGGGTGCTCTGGCAGGATGTAAACCCAAGCAGGTGCTTGCTCTCAAGGCCAGTTGCTTTTCAACGATGGTGGTTCTGTTCAGGACAGCTGTGCATGTGCTGGATCGTCTCTTGGTCATTGTGTGGTAATCAGGCTGTGAGCTTGGCTGTTTCCATGTCCATGCTGCAAGTTTGCACCCAGAGACTGCAGCTGGACAAGGTCTCATCATGTCTTCCCCAGGCATTTGAGTTTGTGACCACCCTCCAGCACCAAGTGCCTTGTCTCAAGGTCCAGACTTACTTTTTGGAGAATCACTGCTGACCTCTCTGCTCCAGCCATGTAAGAGCTGGCCCTGCAGAGCCAGAGCCGTTTGGGTAGACAAAGAACCACATTGGTGCCACGGCTCCTGGAGCACCACACGTGGCCAAGCTGCAGCCCTCGGTTCCTCTGGCCCAAAATCTCCGCTGCTTCACGGAGCGCAGCTGGTGCCACATCCCCCAGCACCAGGTAGGGGATGGCTGATCCACCCAGGGCCGCTGCTCCCGGTGCACCTTTGGCTGCAGTGGCTGTCCCCACACACCTGGTGGTGACAGAGAGCCTGGTGGCAGCCAGGACAATGTCTATGGTGGCTCCAAGCAGTTGCCTGAAACTGCACCTGAGGCTTTTCTCGCCACATACCGAGGCCTCCCTGCGGGCTGTGCTGAGCAGGCTGAGTGAAAAACAGAAACCCCTGCCGTGGTGCGCATGCGTCACAGGAAACGCCAGCAGCCCGCTGGTGCCTAGGCAGCACTCAGCCCCATCACCACGTACCTCGAGCAGGCAGAACAGCCAAGCACGGCCCAGCCTCTGGCTCCAGCACAGGAAAATACCCACACCTAGAGCAGAAGGACAAGGAGGCAGAAAACTGGACCCTCCCTGAATGAGGGAGCCCCATCACTGCAGGAGGATCCCCCCTCCCTTTGGAGCCTCAGTGCCTTGAAGACCATGCTGGAGGCACCACCCGGCACAGCAGAGCCCAGCTGATGACTGCCCAGCCCTGATGAATCTGGTGCGATGGTGACAGCAGCAAGCAGCAGGTAGGTGAGGGCAGCAGTGGAGCCAGGAGGCTCAGTCCAAGGATCTGGGTCATGCACAGCTTTGACTGCCTCATCGGGGCACGGAGCTGAAATGTACTGCTGCAGATAGAGGGGACCCTCGTAGCCCCCAGGCACTGTATGAGGACTGGCACCTTAGGGCATTGGGATGGGCACCCCACATCCTGTGGGATTCTGGGACAGGGAAGGATGGCTGTGCTGAGTGGGTGAGCACAGCCCCATATAGTTCTGTGGCAGCCTAGGGATGGGGGCTTTCTGGTCCCCACTCAGCATGGATGCCTTGTCACCAGGAGGGCCCCCAGCCCACCCGGCTGCAGCTGTGGGTCCCCAGACGCTATTCCATGGGCAGGCGGTTTCCTCGAAGGGCTCCCCTGGGAGCTCAGCCCCAGCCCAGAGCTCCATGGTGCTGATACACCCTGTGGCACTGCCCTGCCCCTCACCCCTCAGGCCCATATCCTGACACGGCTGTGCCATGGGGCACATGGCCACACGAGACCCGGTCCCTCTGCCCACAGGTGCTGTCAGGGCCAGCCCAACCCTCTCCTTCCCTTGCAGCCAGTCGTGGCCGCAGGTGGTGGCTGGGGGCACGCGCTGACCCCGCAGGTGCAGCACAGGATGGGGAGCCTGCCCAGCCGGGAGAAGCCATTCAGCATCCCAATGGCAGCTGCCGTCCCCACACCATCACCGCTGCCTACACAGGCAGGTGAGTGCTCAGCAGCCACCAGCATACCCTGGCGGGCACAGTCCTCCCAAGCACTGAGCCCCATGTTGTTCCCCACAGCCCCGAACAGCTTCCTGGCACTGGCTCTGTGCGACTTCCCCTCTGGCACAGATGTGCCCACTGTCCTGAGGATGGGAGAGCAGCTCCACATCCTTGCTGAGTAAGTCCCCACAGTGAGAGGGCACAGCCAGCCAGCGGTGCCAGCACCCATCCCTGTGGCCATGGGGAGCCCCTTTCCTGCACCCAGAAGCCACAGGACATCTTGTCCCCTTCCCTGCAGGGATGGGGAGTGGTGGTTGGTGGCATCCAAGGTGTCTGGCAAGGAGTGCCTCATCCCCAGCAGCTGCGTGGCCAAGGTGTGGCACAGGTAGGTGCTATCTCAGGATAGCGCCCAGCAGACACAGCTCCATGGAAGAGCTGGGGTCCCATGGGGTACAGCCAGGCCTCTCAAGCATCCAGCCCCACTGATGTCCAGGTTAATTCTCTGGCACTGCAGCCAGGAAATGCCTGCCACCATGCAGCCTGTGCTGCCATGGTACGGCGGAGTCTGCCCCCCCGCACCCCACAATGGCTCCTGGGGGGGGGGGGCTGCAGTGTCCCATAGGCATTGGGGCACCCAAAGGATGGCTCTGCCATCTCCACCCCCAGTGCTACAGGGTGGTGGCAGGAGCAGGAGGCCAGAGAGGGCCAGAGGAGGGGTGCTTTGTTGTTGCCTTCCCACTTCAGAAGAGGGATGGTCCCTGAGGCCAAAACCCAGCCACTGTGCCTGAAGTTCCATTGCTGACACTCAGCCATGGGGCAGAGCTTGGTGATGTGGCACAGCATGCAGGGTGTCCCAGCCCTGCATCCCCATGCCTCAGGCTGCACAAGATTGAGGCCAGATGCTGCACCCTGCAGCCCACAGGCTTTGCTGTGGGACCACCCCACCTGTCCCCATCCCCAGGGTGTGAGGTGCTGTCACCCTGCTCAGGCAGCCCCATCGGCACAGCTCTGCCAACACTCACTGCCCGTCCAGGTGGCTGTATGAGGGCATCAGCCGGGAGAAGGCAGAGGAGTTGCTGCTCAGACCTGGCAACCACAGTGGGTCCTTCCTGATCCGGCAGAGCCAGACCAGGAGAGGTGAGTGCATGGCCCCACTGTGTGTGCTGAAGGGGGAGGGAGGGGTGTTCAGGACAGACAGCCCCAGACAAAGAGGGTCTTTGACCAGACAGAAGGGACAGGCAGTGCTGCTGAGCTGGGGCAGGGTGGCAGTGGTGATGGCTCCATCACATGCAGGACAAAGCTGATCCCCTGAGACTCCAGAGGCTGTGCACAGTGCTGTCAAGTCCTGTTATCGCCTGCCCCCACCCTGCCCCAGCCCCCTCTCCCCTGCCCCTCCCACGGTGCACTTCAAGCCTTTCATGGCCCCTCTTCTCCGGGGTGCTGAGGGCGCAAGCAGGGCCTTGTGCTGTGGGGCTGCTCCTCCACTGCACCTGGTGGCAACGGCAGGCCCCACATGGTGGTTTCCTGGTGCTGCTGCTCTCTGTTCATGCCGAGCCTCTTCCTCCACCACAGGGCCCCAAAAGAATCAACAAACAGGCTTCCTGCAGCATTTGGTTAAGCAAAAATGTGCAAAGGCTCGGCCTCAAAGATGAAACAGGGACCCCAGCCCACTCCCCCAAGAGGGAACTCCATTGAGTACCTAGCCCTGGCGCGTGGCCAAGTCTCAGGGCAGAACTCAGCTCAGCCTTTCTCCCAGCAGCTTTATGCTCCCTCCTTGCAGCAGCACCACCACCATCTTTGTGCCATGGCAGCTTTCGGGGGACACTGCTTGGACTCTCCTGTCCCCAGGGTGGGGTGCTTGTGGTGTGGGGCTGGCACCCCACGGTAGCTGCATAGACCCATGAGGTGCTCCCAAACACCCCAGTTAGGTGACAAAAATTGAGGCTGCTCCAACCCGGGGCTGAGTGGGGTCCTGCCCTGTGGCACCCCAGCCCTGCACCCTTGCAGGCTGCTACTCTCTGTCGGTGCGGCGCACTGAGCTCATCTCATGGGACTCGGTCACACACTACCGCATCCACCGCCTGGAGAACGGCTGGCTTTACATCTCTCCACGGCTCACCTTCTCCAACCTGCATGACCTCGTGGACCACTACACAGGTAAGGCCCGCCAGTCCCTGGGTCAGATGTCACCTACCAGGGCACTGCAGGGAAGCAGGTGGGCAGTGGCTGGTCCAGCACCTGCCCGTAGGGCTGATGTGCAGGAATGGGGACACTGCACTGATGCCACTGGCCCCTGCCCAGAGTGTGGGGAGGGTCTGTGCTGTGCCCTCAGGCAGCCCTGCTCCATGGAGGGTGCAAGGGCAGCCCCAGCCCTGGCCCAGCCCACCGTAGTGAAGAAGCCATCACTCAACTGGGACAAGATCGACAGGTAGGGTTGGCTACCAAGGTTGTGGGTACCCCCTGTGGGACTGGCACTGCATGCTGATGGCCCCATCTCCCCCCTGCAGTTCTGTCCTGTTGTCAGAGGCTGTGCCACCACCGGAGGAAGAGGAGGATGACTCCCCCATCAGCCTGGGCCTTCGGGAAGCCATCAGCTCCTACCTCCTCCTGACAGATGAGGAGGTACCAGAGATGGGAACTTCAGGGAAAGGGGTGAAGAACAGCTGAGGGCAGGACCCTGCTCAGCTGCAGCCCCAGGATCGGCACCCAGGCCTGGTTGCAGCCTTCACCTCCCTCAGATGCTGTCATTCACCACAGCTGGGTGCCCAGGGGCTGCGCTCCTGGGGAGTGAGGACCCTCCAGCACTGATGCCCAGGCACCTCAAAACATGGCAAGGCCTCCATCCCAGCCCTGGGTTTCCTTGCTGTGGTCTGCTGAGCCCCCAGGCATCACCCCAGGCCTCCGCCTTCTGCTCCTATGGGACGCTTCCCCGACTGATCCACAGATATGGGCCTGCACCTGGCCTGGCCACAGCTGTGCTCACCAACAGCAACACAATTCAGGCAGGGACACAAACCAACCTAACCAAGCCCTCACTTCATGTACAGATTATTGTTTTTTTGGGTGATGGTGTCATCTGTGCAGCACAGGGCCTGGGAGGGCCCCCGCCCCCCCCCCCCCCCCTTTTATCACTTCCTTCAGCCTGATGAGGAACAGACCCTGCCCCCAGAGCAGAAGCAGCCAGGAGGAAACCACCCCACTTTCATCACAAGAAGCTGCTTTTTAAACCTTTAAACTGTCCATTAATCAGGATCCTGATGGCCAAACAGCAATAACTTTCTAATATCTTAATGAAAGAGCACCTCATTAACAGGTGAAGGGTGGTGACTAAATCACGAGCTGACAGCTGTAGCAGCAGTGCCAGTTTCCATCCACTCATCTGTGGCGGCTTTGCCTGTGCTGTTGCCCCTGGCCCAGATGGTTCCTGTAACACTGCTCAGGGTACATTAATCAGGCCTAGAGGTTTAAAAATGTTTATTTTAATTGATGTTCTGGGAGGTAGGGGGAGAAATTGATCCAACAAAAGGACTAGATGAGAGAAGAGTCAAAATGCAAACACTGTTGTGAAACGCTGATCACCCTTTCAGCCAGATGAAGCAGACTGTGACCTCATTAAAAGCTGTATAAATGCATCAAAACAGAAAGACAACTGAGCCCTCATTTTCAGCAGCCCCTTATCAGCAAAGAAAGGTTTGGGGAAAGCGCCTGAAGCTTCCTCTGTGGTGAGAATTGATGTAGAAGCAATTTCATTGCCTAGTAACCTTCTTTCCTTCCTTCTTTGAGCTCTCAGAGGTTGCTGCAGCAAGACCCCAACTATTGACACTTTTAATACCTTTTACACACTGAAATTGTCACTTCATTTTTCACATCTAATTTGCTCTTGCACATCCACTTCAAATTTTGCCTTTCCTTCTCTTAATCAGCTTGTAACTTTACATGCTTGCCCAGCCTGGGCCCAGGTGCGGCCTGAGGGCAGGGGCTTCCCCCCTTCCTGGCCCCCAGTGCGGTTTACTCCTCAGCCTCCAGTCTGACCCACGGTCAGCCAAGGCTGCTGCTGGCGCTGAAGGAAGCTGCAGTTAAGCAGCTGCCTCTGCTATTTGCATTCTAGTGATTTTGTAAAAATGAAAGACACCTGCCTCCAAAGCCTATTTAAGTAAGTCCTTCCCAAGCCCATCTGCCTCAGAGCCTTGCTTCCTTCCAGCCCCACGGCAGTTCTGCTCCCAACCCTAGCAGCTCCTGGTCCTGCAAACACTTCTCTCCTGCTGGGAAGCATAGGCACAAACCCCAGCACTGAGCAGTGTTGTGGCCAAGGCTTCTGCTTCATGGTGGGATCCCAGCCCCGCTCCCTGGAGCACAGCACTGCAAGGGACAGACCCAAGGGCTCATGGGCAGCAGGAGCCCTGCCAGCTGCCTCAGGCTGCCAAGGCAGGCCCAGGGAGAAGGGACCTGCTGCTGCAGGCTGTCCTCAGCACCCAAGGCACTCCAACTGTTCAGGGAGTGGCTGGGCAGCAGATGCTCTCCGCTGTGTTGCAGGCATGCTGAGCCTGCAGAGATGTGGCCATTTTGGCCAGATTAGCCATATGGTAGACAGCACTGACCTCTGCTGAAAGTTGAAATTATGAGTACTTAGTGACATGGAGATTGCAACTTCTCACTGAGCCTATGCTCTGCTCCTCCCTGTCCTGGTTTCAGTTAGGACAGAGTTGTTTTTCCTCCTAGTAGCTGGTAGGGTGCTGTATTTTGGATTAGGATGAGAAGAGTGCTGATAACATGCTGATGTTTTAATTGTTGCAGAGCAGTGCTTACACCAAGCCAAGGACTTTTCAGCTCCTCGCTCTGTCCTGCCAGCGGGCAGGCTGGGGGTGCAGCAGGAGCTGGGAGGGGACAGACCCAGGACAGCTGACCCCAACTGGCCAAAGGGCTATTCCATACCATCTGACAGCATGCTGAACAATATATAGGGGTGGCTAGCCAGGGTGGGGGGGCTGGCTGCTCGGGGTTGGGCTGGGCATCGGTCAGCAGGTGGTGAGCAATTGCATTGTGCATCACTTGTTTGTACATATTATTATTATTATTATTATTATCTATCTTAATAAACTGTCTTTATCTCAACCCACAGGCTTCACTTTCCCGTTTCTCTCCCCCCATCCCAGAGAGGGAGGGGGGAGGGTGAGCAAACGGCTGTGTGGTATTTAGCTGCCGGCCAGGTTAAACCACAACACTCCCCATCCTCCATGAAATAATTTCATAGAATCATTAAGGTTGGAAAATACTTCCAAGATTAACAGGTCCAACCATCACCTTACCACCACTCTCACCCCCCCCTAAACCATGTCCCTAAGCACCAGGTCCAACTTTTCCTTAAAGACACCCAGGGACAATGATGCCACCACCTCCCTGGGCAACTCATCCCAATGCCTGAATGCTCTTTCTGAGAAGAAATGTCTCCTTATTTCCAAACCAGACCTCCCCTGGCACAGCTTGAAGCCATTCCCTCTAGTCCTATCACTAGTTACCTGTGAGAAGAGGCTGACCCCGAGCTCTCCACACCTTCCTTTCAGGTAGTTGTAGAGAGCAATAAGGTCTGTCCTCAGCCTCCTCCAGACTGAACACCTCCAGTTCCTTCAGCCACTCCTCACAGGACTTGTGTTCTTAGCCATGTTGAATCTCATCCCATTGGCCTCTGCCCATCAATCCATCCTGTCCAGCTCCCTCTAAGCATCCTCTCCTCTTTCTGCAGAACCATGGCCACCAAGCCTTTGCTGAGATGAAAGGGACTTCTGAAGGTATTTGAATGAGCTGCACAATAATCAAAGTATCTTGGTCCCCTGTTCAGAGGACACAGCTATGTCTGCAGCCTAGATTCAGTGTGGCTCTCAACAGCCAATACACTTGCCACTCCAAGGCACAGAAAAGCAGCAGTTTGGGAGCAGGTTCTCTTCTGATGACCCTTGCAACAGCACACATACTCGATCCACCTATCAACCAACTGCTCGGAAGCCTTCAGCAGTACATACAACCCTGCCTCTACCCCAGAGGCCAGCATACCCAGGTCCTTAAGCATGGGAAACATGCACCCGCAGTCCTTAAACATGACGTATTTTTACTACTCACAGGCACTGTTCAGCCATTACTGATGCAAAAACTCTACAGCCCCCCTTATTTCCTCATTTATTTATTTTTAATCTAGTTTTTAGAATCTGTGCTACTATTACTGAAGCATTCATTATCTGGAAGACTTTCTCTTAGGTTTGCATTTTTGCTGTCTGCATGTACCGTCTAATGAGGAAAACGTGTATTGTTTTCTGAGGTTTTGATTACTTATTTGAACAATACTTTATTGTGGGGAGAGGAGTGCAGAGCTCTAGGTATTGTCTTCACAAGAGTGAAGATCAGTTGAAACACCAGTGCTGCAGCAGCAATGCTGCTCCAGAGTCAAATCAAGTGTCAATGAGATTCCAAGGTCTGGATGACAATCAGTGGTATATCATTATAATTAGAATAGCTGGTAAGGTGGAGAAGTAACAGTGAGAATATTCAAATGTTTGTGAATAAAATTTCTTAGACTGACAAAGCCCCAAGATGAACATACCTGTGCGTAGGCTGATGATTTAGCAACTGTCTCCTGACATGACATTCTACCCCCAGGAGAACCCTAACACCAAGCAAGTAAAATATAAAGCAGCTCACAGCAGAGGGCACACATTCCCAGAAACATAGCAGCCACTGCACACATTTCAGCACAGTATTTCATACTGCTGATCACTTAAACATCATAGCCAGGTTTTCTAAATGTGAGCAGATTTCATTCAACCATGAAACGTGAAACACAAGCCTGGGTCTGCCATCAGTGGCCGGTTTCTCTGGGCTTCACAAGCCAGGCTCCAGCAGAGCAGTACCTTCTGGCTTTATAACCTTGGAGCTCTACTGGAAGCTTGTTTCAAGAATGAAGTTATGCAGACCAGCTCGTTAGGACAAAGGAACAAACTTTCCTTGTGTTTATGCTTTATCATCACTCCTTTTTACAGCAAAGACTCGGCTTTTCCACCAAGCTTGTTGCTGCTGTTGGCCTTCAGTTTGACCAGTAGCTTTCAGGATTAGTCACAGGTGCTACATAACCATTCCCTTCTAGCTCAACCCTCCCAAGTCTACCTGAAACACTTGCTAGCCCACTGCTTAAGGGGCAACATCTCCACCTCAAAAATAGTACTGGAATTATACTTGAGTCTTTTCTGAAATAAATCACTGAAGAGATGAGCCAGGTGCCTCTCGTTGACACTGCAAAATACTCTGCAGCATCTCTGGTGGGCTTCATCATTGAAATACATTTTAAGTGTTATTATTTTTTTGGATTTGTGAATAAAATATAAGCTCCCCTTCTAAAACAGTATAACACAGAGTTGACCTGTTAGGAACACCTATGAGACAGATCTGGAAAACAAGCACTGACACTTCGAGAACAATTCAGATCTCCATTCTGGTCTAACAACTAGTACCTATGTTTCAATGTGAAGTGTACACAAAAGTCCAAAATTATTTTAGTGAATAGTCATTAATTGAAACAAAGACTTTACTAAGACTTAACCAACAAAAACCTATTTATTTATTCCAAACACCAAGGTACAGTTTTCAAGTTTTGCAAATATTGCTCCAAAGCAAAATTTTATATACAGCGCCCTCAGTTCTAATAGTGCATTAACAAAGACAAATACACTTATGTATCCACAGTGCAATGTTTGCTCATTTCATCAAGGCTCCACGTTGCATTCACTTACCAGTGATTTAAAGAAATATAAAAAAGTGACTCGCCAGACCAAACAGTTGGTCCAGACTAAGAAATAAATGTGGAAACTTGCAAAAACATGGACAAAAATGAAACCAGGCAAAGTACATTAAAGAATCTTTCCTGAACATGAAAAATGCTAGTCTATTTTAAATAAATATTTTCAGTCTTTACCTGCAAGAACTTATTCTCTAGCTCTACTAAGGAAAACAAGCCTCCAGTATTTGTCATTTCACTCAACCACCAGAACTGTCTTTTCTTCCAAACCTTAAGTATTGCCCTGAGCAAGAAAACAAACAAAAAACCACACAGCAGAAGTAAAAACCTAAAACGAGCACACAAAAAGCAATTGCTCAGAAAGAAGTTCCACTCTGGAGAAGTGTCTGCTCAGGAACTGACTTGTCTTCACACCCTCAAACTGCAAGCACAGCTGGCTCAGTAGCAGCTATGTTCTTCTCAGACTCCTGATGAAAGCGCTTGCTTTGAATTTCAACCAGGGAACACCATTCTGGTCATTCTAACCTGAAAAAAAACCCAAACCTTCACAGTTGCTTGGAGTCCTCCTCCGGTGCTGTTCTGGTTGTTTGGTTAACATTGCCTGGTCTAGAGCTACACACAGCGTTTATAAATTGAGGTGTCATTAACAGGAGAGAGAGAGTATAACATTGGTATCATCTTCAGAGATCCACGTGCTACTTAAATGTAATGTAAGCTTTATTCCAACTGTGTTACAGAAAAATAGATTTATTTTCCTGCTGTACATATGTTGTATTCACTATACACCAACTACAAAACTGTGAGACAAATTATTCCCTGAAATGACTCCTGGCACAAAAGCCTTAGTTACTACTAGAGAAGCCTAATTATCGTTTTCTGAAGGAACTGATTAAAATACTCACTGTGTAGATACTGTTAATTTCCAATATTATTGTAGGAATTTACATAGTAAGTCATTATTCTTTGCAGTATACAAATGCTACAGGCTCATATCCAAGACTAATAAATTGTATAGTTATGGGCCTTCCAATGACAACTGTTCTTTGATTTTACCCTTTGGTGGTACCATCACTCACAAAAATCAAGATAAATCCAGGTTTTTCAGGACACCCTCTCAATGCAAAAACAGCTTACCATTTTCAACAGTGAACTTAACTCGGCAACATTAGGGAAGGAAAACTGAAGTTGCAGCCATTATTTATGGAGCTATGATCTGCAGTTGAAAGGCTCTTAACATTTCAAATACTTACAACACATCAATGTTTCAAAAAGTACTGTATAATATAACTTGAACTTAAGCAGCATTTTCACCTTGCTCTGACAAAATCATACAAATCAGAAGATTAAAACGTAAGGTAGAAAAAGGGACTTTGTGAACGTACACTGTTAACATAATAACCCACTCACTGTCTGTGAGGACAGTACCTCATGCATAGATCTTGAGGCTTTATTTACACAAATATAAACTGATTCCCAAAACCACACATTCATAATAAGTCTTTACAATGAACACGTTCAGAGTATTGAAAAAAATCTACATTTCAAAATATAACCGGAATGGCAATTATTAACAAATGGGTAGAAAACTACATAATGTCCATTACAGACCTTGCTCAAGTCTGGAACTCCAAGCACATCCCTAGTCTTTTCATGGCAGTATCTTATACTGCCACAAGGGTGTGGGTGTCCTGCCAGCACTAGCTCAGGAGGCACGGTATGGCCATATTGAAGAGTTCAAGAATGCACAAACACACAACGTTAAGGGGTTTCCCCAGTACCAAGTCACGTGAGAGTGACAGGATAAATATGGAAAACAATCATTTATTCTGAAAGTAAGTGCAATCCACCTGTGACCTTCTGCTACATTATTTAACATAATAGAACAGGATAGTTAGGCCACTGTTACTTGCAAACTTCCACGTAACAATTTATAGTTAAGAGCAGGACATTCATACTTACTAAGTCTGAAAACTGTTACAACATTTCCTAATGATTAAATACTGTGTGCTATTATGCATAAACCAGAAGGAATAAAACATGACACAAGTCACTTAAACTATGCAAAGTTATTTACAACCTCCGTCAACTAAACATTTTTGGCTCTTAGAACTCTGTTCTTCAGTGGCACAATTTTTAGTCAATTTAACTATGAAAAAAGTCTACCGTTTCAGTGAACAAGTTTTAAGGAGTGAAGATTTAAGTATAATTTATCAACAAACACTCATCCTTTGAAGACAACAGTATTAACCTCTTCCATATTGTTATAATTGCCTAATAAACCCCAAATTATGAGATAAAATTAACCTTTTTTGCTGTTCTTTGAACAGCAGTTCTTCACAAATCCCTGAAGTCAATCTGGATCACATGCAACCAGCATGCTAGTTTCATTTAAATACACAGAGCTGTTCACATCAGATGCTCCAACTTCACTCAATAACAGTCTCCAATACTTCCTAGTCTCATGATGAGCAGCAAAGTGCAATCTGTTGCACTTTGCCTAGGTCCGTTATAAGCTGCTTTATACAATGTTTGAGTTGTGGGAGTCGAGCTAGCGGTTCCGGTGGCTCCAGCTCTCCTGTATAATCCAGCCAACTCTCCAAAACTGCAAAGAGAAACAAAACTGTCACCATTTCAGTTCTCAGCAAATAGACCATCTTAAGCCACAAAACAAATTCTTTAAATTATCAATCAAAATAGCTTTTGATACAACGTGACAAAATAATTCACATTTAAAGGAAGTTTTAAAAGATAAAACAGAGGTTCCCAGGAAAAAGCAGGGCAGTGAAGGAAAACTCACTACCAGACACTGTGAAATTTAGTGCTAATTTTCCTCTGACCTGTGTCAATTCCAGAGCAAGGACACTGCAGAACAGGAAGATTATACTATCAGAGTAACTTAAGATCAGATCCTAAAACAACAGGACAGTAATGTAAGAAGTTTGCCATCTACATAGATAACTAGCCAGGCAATAAGAACTAGATGAAAGAAAACGGGGAGGAAACCTAAAAGCATGAACATCGGACTACTACACAACTAAAATTCAAAACAAATTCCTCTTCTAAGCTTCTCAGTGTGAAATGCAAACTAGACATGCTACTGACTGAGATGTCAGGCAATGATGTAACACGCCCAGAAAAAGGGCTGTTGCACGGAACTAAGATGCATGAGGAAGATCGGCAATATCACAGGAGACAAACCTCTGCTCACTTCCTTGGCCAGGTGGAAGACAGAAAACATCTGTTAAGAGAGCAAGTAGTGGATGTTGCCACTAACAAGATCACAGCCTAGTTTAACGCAAGGGCAGTGTCTGCAGAAGAACTGCCAGGCATTAGCCCATCATCAACACAGCTAGCCTTCGAGTAAGAAAATCTCTGAGCACAGCAGTAACACTGAGCAGCCCTCCAGCCTAGGAGATACAAAAAGCCTGACTGAACTCGATCTTCTTCATTTATGAAACACGCATTGTAACTGTAGGCCTGATCTTTATTACCTGAAAGATTTGTTCAGTTGTTTAACCTCTCAGTACATTACTGAACTACAAAGGGAGGACCTTTATAGCGTTAAAAGTTAGATTCCCAACACCTTTGCAAGGTAAGTTGCTGTTTTAATGGCTATCCAATCAAAGGCTGAAGTGTTTTTGATTAAGATAATACAAAAAGGGCATAGTTTTCTGTAACTAGGAAAACAAATCAAGTGACACTTAAGTTAACCCAGAGACCCACAGAATTGTGACCCTCACCTCTGTGCCTAGGACACTTAGAACAGATCCTCCTGGAAGCAATGTCAAGGCACACGCAGGACAAGGAGGCGTTCTGAAACAGCCAGCACAGCTTCACCAAGGGCAAATTGTGTCTGACCAACCTGGAGGCCTTCTAGGATGGAGTGACTGAGCCAGTTGACAAGGGAAGACCGACCAATGTCCTTTACCTGGACTTGTGTAAGGCCTTTGGCACGGTCCCACATGACATCCTGATCTCCAGATTGGAGTGATGTGGATTTGGTGGGTGGACCATTCAGTGGATCAGGAACTGGCTTGGAGGCCACTCCCAGAGTGGTGCTCAGTGGCTTCACGTCCAGGTGGAAGCTGGTGACGAGCGGTGTCCCTCAGGGCTCTGTCCCTAGGACTGGTGCTGTTTAACGTCTTCATCGACGACATGGACAGTGGGATCGAGCGCATGCTCAGCAAGTTTGCAGATGACGCCAAGCTGAGCGGTGCGGTTGATACCAAAGAAGGCAGAGATGGCATTCAAAGGGACCTGGGCAGGCTGGAGAAGGGGCCCACGTGAACCGCATCGGGTTCAACAAGTCCAAGTGCACGGTGCTGCAGCTGGGTCAGGGCAGTCCCAGACATGAGCACAGGCTGGGAGAAGAGCTCGCTGAGAGCAGCCCTGCAGGGAGGGACCTGGGGGTTCTGGTGGATCAAAAGCTCGACACGAGCCAGCGGAGCACGCTTGCAGCCCAGAAGGCCAACTGCATCCTGGGCTCCATCAGAGAACAGCAATGGAGGGAGGTGATTGTGCCCCTCTGCTCTGCCCTTGTGAGGCCCCACATGGGGTACTGTGTCCACATCTAGGGCCCCCAGCACAAGAAGGATGAGGGTCCGTTAGAGAGGGTCCAGAGGATGGCTACAAAGTTGGGTCAGCACCTCTCCTATACAGAAAAGCTGAGAGAGCTGGGCACGCTCAGCCTGAAGAAGAGAAGGCTCCAGGGAGACCTCACTGCAGCTTTTCAATACTTAAAGGGGGCTTATTAAAAAAAAAAAAAGGGCAACTTTTTGCTTGGGCAGGTAATGATAGGACAAGGGGGAATGATCATAAACTAAAAGAGGGGAGATTTAGATGAGCGGTTAGGAGGAAATTGTTCACACTCAGAGGGTGGTGAGGCACCAGGTTGCCCAGAGAAGCTGTGGATGCCACATCCCTGAAGGTGTTCAAGGCCAGGCTGGATGGGGTCTTGGCCAACCTGATCTAGTGGGTGGTATCTCTGCCTATGGCAGGGGAGTTGGATTTACATGATCTTCAAGGTCCCTTGCAACCCAAGACGTTCTATGATGCTATGATTCTAATTAAAGAATTTTGAAGGGATACAGAAAAACATAACAGCCCTGTGCACTCAAGAGGCCACCTGGAATAGGCTAAAACAGCCAACAAGACCCTGAAGAACAGTGAAGTTCAGACACACAGAAGTGCTAGGGAACAACAAAAAAAACCCACAAAAGCAAAGAGATATGGAAGATATTCTATTACATCATTTGATATAAATATTCAGAGATCTAACTAGAACTTTTTTAAAATAAAATTATTCACGTTATCTAGATCTTTAATTTTGTTTTAAAATCCTTGAGCACCAGGAACATTCCTATTTTCTAGTATTAAATGCAGTACTTCTGACAATGCAATGCTGATCACTTTGTAGGTCTGCAGAAGGAAAATTAAAGCCAGCATGTTTTTAACAGGCAGTATTATTTGAATAGGAAAAAATACAGTTAGCTTTTAAAACAGAAAAATGCTACCTACCATCTAGTTCCTTCTCAATGAAATCCATTCTGTGTATGACTTCATCTTGCAGAGATTCCACATGAGCTAAGAGATTAAGCTGCCACTGCAGCTGTGAGTTCACAACTCCTTCTTTGTCCTTTTCCAGTAATTTCATTTCGATAGCTTCCTCTGGAGAGACTTTCTTAGATACAGAGTCTTTTACCTAGCAAAAATACATATATCAATAATTTATTACAGTGAAATGGAATTAGTGAGAAGGACTATCTGGGTCCTTACAGTTACCCAAGGTAATGGCTCAAGAAATCTTAGGTTAGTGGAGGACAGAGAGGAGAGGTCATACAGAAATGTTAAGGCAGTTTGGGCAAGATCATCTAAATAAAAATGAAACACAGATGCCTTAGAAAAGACATAAAAAGTCTAATAGAACAGAGGATTAGAGAAGAGTTTCAAAAGCAACATGTTTTCATAGTTGCTATTGTTTTTTTTTTTTTTTTAAGATCTAGTCTTTGCAACTTCAAACACCTCATTTTAGAGGCATGGACCTGTATATACATGTAGCTAGCTCCCCGACAACTTCCATTTGGAACATACTGCACTAGGTCTGTGGATCCAGGGGAAAATTGAAAACTTTCTTACACGACAATAATGAAGAAAAGAACAAACTGTGCTGCAGTGAGAAGGGACTGCTCTGAACAAATCTAAACTCAATTTTGCTATGACTTTCACAGCATCTAGGAACATTACCACTTGCAAAACTTTACCACTCTGCATCAGCAGATCCTGCTTCCCATACATTTTTCATCCACCTGAAATACGTCAGGATTTAAAGAAAGGCTCCTGAAAGATTAAGGAACTAAAATACATGCCTTTCTAAGAAATGTAAAGCAATCTTCGTTGATTTGACAAATTAAAAAGGAAATTAATCACTTTTTTTTTTTAAAAAAAAACTTTTTCATGAAATAAAAACTAAACTTATTTGCAAAGGAAAAGGATCTGGGGGTGCTGATTGATGCTCGCCTCAACATGAGCCGGCAGTGTGCCCAGGTGGCCAAGAAGGCCAACAGCATCCTGGCTTGTATCAGGAATAGTGTGGCCAGCAGGACCAGGGAGGTGGTCATCCCCCTGCACTCTGCTCTGGTGAGGCTGCACCTTGAGTATTGTGTTCAGTTTTGGGCTCCTCGGTACAAGGACATCAAGGCCCTAGAGCGCGTCCAGAGAAGGGCTACAAAGCTGGTGAAGGGCCTGGAACACAAGTCCTGTGAGGAGTAGCTGAAGAAAATGGGTATGCTTTGGTCTGGAGGAGGCTGAGGGCAGACCTCATTGCTCTCTACAACTACCTGAAAGGAAAGCAGGGAGCTTGGGGTCAGCCTCTTCACAGAATCACAGAACAGTCTAGGTTGGAAGAGACCTCCAAGATCACCAAGTCCAACCTCTGACCTAACACTAACAGTCCCCACTAAACCATATCACTAGGCTCTACATCTAAACGTCTTTTAAAGACCTCCAGGGAGGGTGACTCAACCACTTCCCTGGGCAGCCCGTTCCAATGTCTAATAACCCTTTTGGTAAAGAAGTTCTTCCTAACATCCAACCTAAACCTTGTGTAGTGCAACTTTAGCCCATTCACCCTCATCCTGTCACCAGGCACGTGGGAGAATAGAGCAACCCCCACCTCCCTACAGCCTCCTTACAGGTATTTGCAGAGAGCAATAAGGTTGTCCCTGAGCCTCCTTTTCTCCAGGCTAAATAGTCCCAGCTCCCTCAACCACTCCTCCTAAGACTTGTTCTCCAGGCCCCTCACCAGCTTCGTTGCCCTTCTCTGGAATTGCTCAAGCACCTCCATGTCCTTCTTGTAGTGAGGGGCCCAAAACTGAACACAGCACTCAAGGTGTGGCCTCACCAGAGCTGAGTACAGGGGGACGATCACCTCCCTGGATCTGCTGGCCACGCTATTTCTTATACAAGCCAGGATGCTGTTGGCCTTCTCACAGATGACTAGTGATATGACAAGATGGAACAGCCTCAAGTTGCGCTGGGGAGGTTTAGGTTGGAAATGAGGAGACACTTCTCAGAAAGAGCAGGCACTGGGATGAGTTGCCCAGGGAGGTGGTAGCATCATCGTCCCTGGGAGGGTTTAAGGAAAGATTGGACATGGTGCTTAGGGACATGGTTTAGGGGAGTGAGAGTGGTGGTACGGTGATGGTTGGACCTGTTGATCTTGGAAGACTTTTCTAACCTTAATGATTCTATGACTTTTTTTTAAAAAAGTCACTATTTCCCTGAAGCTTTCTAACATTTGTCAGACTGTATTTTGTATGACTTCACACCACAAAATATAAGCTTTTTTTGTATTGAGGTATAACAGAGGACTTCCTAAAAGTTTACTAGATCTGGTAGAGCTGACAATGAGAACCTACTATTAAAGGGAGAAAATTAGAATGCTCTAATAGGAAAAAATACACAAAACAAAGAACTATTAAATGGTTATTGTCCTTAACCATCACTTCAGGTTCCTTTTCCTTTTTTTTAAACATACATTGCCTGAAGAACCTGAAAACAATTTAATTAATGCAACTATTAAAAGAAATGTGAGAACAAGTTGAAAATAACTAAAAGTGGTGTCAGGGGAGTTTTGGGTTGGATGTTAGGAAAAGGTTCTTCATTGAGAGGGTGGTCAGGCACCGGAACAGGCTCCCCAGGGCAGTGGTCATGGCACTGAGCCTGCCAGAGTTCAGTAAGTGTTTGGACTACACTCTCAAGACACGGTCTGACTTTTGGGTGGTCCTGTATAGAACCAGGAGTTGGACTCTGTCTTTGTGGGTCCCTTCCAACTCAGGATATTCTATGGTTTTATGAAAAGGTGGAATATCAGTGTATTTGAGAGTATCTTATGTGCTTGCCCTGTTCTCTCCTTGTTCTGTTGTTAGGGTTTATCTTTTGTGTCTAAACCATAGAAAAGTAAGAAGCAATGAATTGCTCAAAGACCACAATGCACATTCCACATACTGCACATATGATTTAGAGCCCAGAAATCATCTTCAATTTGCTTTATTTTTTATATGAAATGGTAGAGATGAACATGTCTATTATTTTAACTTGCTCTGACCACCTAAGTTTAACAGTATGACATAAAAAATAAACTAATGAATAAACTAAATACTAATAAAAGGACTAATCAGTTTTGCACTTTGCCAGGCAAACACATTCTCTATGCAGTGAGGGTTATTTTAACAGAAATACCTTGGAATAATTGTGTTTGGATTCATTTTCCATCCTGCATATTTCTCGGTCCAGATTCCAACCAAATCTCTCTGACAGGACATCATCCCCGTTTTCTCTTATTCTATTTACTCCGTCATCCATGGCCGAACCTCTTGTTTCAACAACCAGCCTCTGCTCTATTGCAGGGTAGTAGGCCCGAGGTTTCTGGTAACAGTGTTCACTTGTAATATAAGATTCCTCCACAGAAGGAATGGCTGCGGGTTTCTCAACTGTCCCATTCCAAGTTCTATAACTTGCCGTCTCCTCTTTGCAACAGTTTTCTTCAATGTGAATGATGTGTTTCGTATGGATTTTTTCATCCACTGTAATGTGTTTCCACGGATGACACCAAAGCTTTAGGTCAGGATGTTCTTTATTTCTGTTCCAACATAAAAAGGTGAAACACCCACCATATTTGACTTTAAAATTATTAAGTGCACTACCTTACCATGTAAAAAACATGTAAAGAAATCAAGTAATACATTTCAAATACTACATGCTTTAGTGATTATCAGTTAAAAAACAAATATTATGAAACATAATTTCATTGACCTCAACCGTGTATCTTCCTATCTGCTCTTATGTTCACAATTTTCATTTCTATAATCATATATCAGCCATGGGGTTGTATTAAGAAAACAACTGAAGAGTAAGTTTCAAATAGATGGGATACGATTTTTCACCAACACTGCCCTTGAAAGCAACATTTTTCTTCAATATTTGCTATTTGTTAACAGTGTTAATCCATTTTCATTGGGATGTTTTTATTTATATATTAAAGAGGTAAGTCAAATACACTGAAACAGAACTAAGATATAAACATGTATTTCAACAATTCTAACACCAGTAAAACAAAGAGACCCCTAAAACGATTCAGTATCAGACTTTTGCCTAGAGTTCACCAAAAGACACTTTAAAATTCAATCCACTGAACTTGTATAACCCTCTTGACAATAATTGTGGACTCAGGGTGGGGTGGGGTTAGTAATTTTTTTTAATTATTTCCTTTAAACCTTTAACTTTCCTTTAAATTTGAAGATGCTAAGCAAACTACTGCCTAGTACACCACTTGCATTCTTTTAAAAAAAAAAAAAGAATCTTAGTTGTTTTCAAATTGAATTACATAGAGTATCTCTCTAAAGTTATTTATTCCAGCAGCAGGGACAATGATAGATCTTAGATTCTTACATGGATGTAACAAAAATTAAAATCTATCATGAACACTAACTGATACTGTTTTTCCACATTTGTCAGGCATGAAAACAGCAGTAAAGAGGAGAGCAAAGCAGAACCAATCTGCTCATCTTCAAAGGATAAGCAGCTCATCTGCTACAGGCTGCAAGAAAGCAGCAGAAGCAAATCCTTATGCTAAAACTAAAGCACCTGCACTCAGCTACATGCAAAAGAGAGGGGTCCTCGCCCCCCAAACCCACTCTCTGCTTCCTGGCACATGGAGGCAGATGAAATTACTCCAAACTGATCCAGCTTCTGAAGCTGCTAGCTAAAGCACTCAGGAAAACACGCCTATTTTTCTTACACAGTAACCTCTTTCTAATCTGCTCTGTGCTAGCTTAGCTTTCTTCTGTGTCTCTTAAAGAAACAGTTAGTGCAACTGCCACAGACTCGTTTTAGTCCAAGCTGTTTTATACCAGCATCTCCACCTCCACCTAGGAGGGCTTCTGTTATGCCCTTGATGAGGGATCTTGAAGGAACTTCTAGAAGAGTAGAAACCAAGTGTTCACTCACCAGAGCTTTCTACTCCAGCTCCATAGAGACTCAACACCGAAAGGCACTTATCTTGCTGAGAGAACAAAAAAACTTTGAAACTTTGCAGAAGACAGAAAATTGAAAGACAACAAGCCAGCTAACTATGGATGTAAATTCAAGTGTATGAAAATTCATACTTGAGCACCCTTTAAACTATTGCCTACTGAAGGCTGATGCACTCTCCCACCGCACCAAACCTGTCAACATGACCTTTGATCTTTTGCTACTTGCTTAAGATACTGAGTAACACTCTCCGAAGTTTCTGACACTAGTGAAACTATCTCCTCTCTCCCAGAAGGTAGATCTACATCAATAATACAACCATTCTTCTGAGTCAGCTTTTTTCATTTTAAATTCACTTTAAGTAACGTTAAAAACTGGGGCTGTAGTCTTCAGCAAGATGGTTCTAAGAGGACCACCTTTAATTGAACTAGGCCATTACAACTTCAGGATTGGAGAAAAAAGAACAGAGTCTGCAACAAGCACCGCATACTTGTCCAGTGTTCTATACCATAATACCATGCAAATCTCAATTTACAGCTGAAATGTCACTGCCTAAAGTGTTGCTAATTAAGAAGATGAAAAGGCTAGGGACTGGTCTTAGGATACTTATGTTCCAGCCTCTCCATAGAAAAAAGATATTTACAGATCTGACTAAAGAATGCCTCAATGGAAAAGGAAAACCTTATGTTACAGTTGCTACTCTTGTTTTAAGCATTATCACTTTAAACATTTGAAGTGCTGCCAGCTGGATCACTATAGACTAAATTTAGGGAAAAGTTCTAAAGAAAGCTGGAAACAAAAACAGCTTTGCTTTCCAAATATCTGCTGCTGTGCAAATTATTAATGAATACATTTTAAATGTTACTTGATTAATTTGAAACTGCTGGATTTGAGTTAGAACAAGATTTTCAGTCATCAGAACCCAAGGATGACTTTATACAGGAAAGATGCAGAAACTATTGTTTTCTACAGGGATTATGGAATATGTTTTTTAATGTATTTGTAATAATCTTTGTATAGAAATGAACTGATACAGGTTGCTGAAGGTCCAACTGCTCTCCCAATAAAACAGAGCTACACATTATGCTGAAAAAATAAGATGATATTATTGCTACTGGAAAAGGTAAGACTTAAAACTACTGGATGGAGAAGGCAAGTGTTATAGTAACACCACCACAGGTTATACATCTATCCTTTAATTGCTACTTCAAGTGTTTTACGAGAAGCTGCGGTTCTTAGTTTTCTCTTTTTCTTTGTATTTTACCAACCCTTCTTTGCCAGCTTACGCTCCCCATGACACTTAAGTAGTCTGTAAGAAGCCAAGATATCCTTTTCCAAGGTAACACTGGCAATTCAAACTATGTTGTTATATATCCACAAAGAAGCACAAAAATAAATCTGATTTTCTGGTTATTTTTCTACCATTTTAAATCAAATTCATACTGAGAAATGCCGACTGATATTGCTTACTTTAATATGCTCATCTTCAGCTGCAGTCCATGCAGTACTTCTATCACTCTCTGTACATCGCCAAGAAGCTGGTGAGTGGCTACTATCTTCTTGGCATTCTGGTGGGAATAATTTTCTTCCAAAAATGCTAAGCCATGCATGTGACCATTACTTAACCACTCCTTCTCATACCAGTACTTTAAGCTGGACCTCTGACCTAAAGCAACAGTAACGAGTATGTTAAAAAGAAGCATTAACCATGGCATGTTAACATTACACAGCAATTTTGATTTTTTTCAGTTGTAAAGCAACTTATTAGCTCATACAAGTAACACCAACAAAGATCCATGACAGCAGACAAAACTCCAAAGCCATGAAGCACCTGTAACTGGGAAATGAGATGACACCTTAGTCAAGAAATTTGCTGCCCAAGTGTAAGAGCCTGGAGCGTTCAGACTCCGAATGCTAAAGGACATCAACAACAGAATATGCAACTGACAGACAGAGAAGTGTTTATAGCAGGTATCACACTTCTTAGTAACCACGATTATAACTAAAATTAGTCTGAATACAACTCTGCAGACAGAAAAATGAAGCCAAGAGACAGTGAAATTCCTTTCTCCACTGGTCTCATTTTAATAGTTTAATGCACGTATTAATACAGTCAAATGTAAATTTTACAAGGCATCATTGTGTTGATGGAGATCTTGCATATATTGAGCTATTAACACTAATTCTAGCTCAAGAGATTGAGATATCAACAATAACAAATGAAATTATATCAAATGTGATAAATGCATCAGTAAAAGTGACTTAAGACAAGAAAAGAAAGTTTTAGCAGAAGAGGGTGAAACTTGATATGCTTGCTAAACTGAAAAAAATCCAAACAAAGAAAACTATCAAATGCCCCACCACACCCTGTGAATTGTATTGTTACCACAGATGTTCTCAGACCCCTCAGCACCCTGAGAAGCACTGTATCATTCACTGGCCTACACATAGCCCAGTCTGCAAACCTACAAAGCTAGAGGTAATACGGGATTCAGAATGACAATCAGGAAGAAAAGGAAGTCTCCAATACAAGCAGACGAATATCTGCTGAAAATTTCAGCAGTGAATCAAACAACTCCTCAGATGCCCAACAGAGAAATCACTCATAGGTGTCTGTATCTCTTTTTGGGGTAATTAAAAATATTGACAAGAAGGTTTGCATACCATGCCAAATATGAATATCCATCGACATAAAGGATACTTTTAAACTTACATTCAATGCTAAATCTGTCGTGAAGACAATGTTGAAGAGTGTTTGTGAGCACATAACCACTAGGCTGTATAGGACAATACCTGATGTTTTGAGGCAACACCTCCAAGAGACCTCATTTTCAAACAAAAAAAAACCTCAGGAAAGAGCAAATTCTTTTGGTTATAATAGCTCAACCTTTCAGGCAGATACACTGCAGAGAAAAGCCTTCTGTGCATGGCCAAAACCACCTTGGAGATGTTCCTGACATATCTGTATTATCTCGTCACCTTTATCTTTGTGTTAGAAAAGCTCCCACCTGCAAATGCAGTTCAGTCAGCAAGATTAAGACCCCACATTTTAAAACCTCAGTTATCTGAACAGCACTGACATTATCCAACTAAAGCCTATGGCATCACTTACTTAATGGTGTACTCAGAGACACTGAGTGCTCTCTCTCTCTTTCTAGGTGAATAAGCTTAAGAGACGAAGACAGAATCTAAAAGAGTATGCTTTCCATTGCTTGAGAACATCTGCCACATAAGCAATATTTTTAATAATGTTTAAGCAAGGGTAAATGGCATTTGAACACAAATCGCTTTAAAAAAATCACACTTGATTCAATAAGCTGTTGAAGATGACAGTTGTATAGTTTTTTTGGCATAATTAAACTAAGCTTGCTTTTACTTCTTTACAGCACCATTTATGTTGCTGAAGTCCCAGAACTGGTGAAAATTCCTAACTAAGGAGTCTGCTGAATGGCTATGGCTGATTTTGAAAGCACGTTATGTGCAGATTCATAAATTCATGGAAGGTTCACTGAAATTCAGAAGCCACTTAGTAGCTTTGCAGTCAAAAAAAAAAAGGAAACTATTTCATTTTCCGACAGGTAAAAACTAAGTCCCACCAAAAAAAAATAAAAGTCTCAGGATAAAGCGATTAAACTAATTAAGCAAGTGAAATGGTAGCTGTAATTAGTTTTTAATGAAAAGCAGTTCCTACTAAATACAAACAGTTCAAGCATGATGGCACAACTTCAGTTTTGCACATGCACTTCAGTTGAGTTTATAACTTAAGTTTACATAAATGAAGTCAAAGCATCTTGAAAATAAATGGTTAAAACCCTGGGTGCACAACACTGTTAAAAGAAGGCAAACACATTATAAATTGACTACTTAGATAACTGCATGTAATCATAGTGTATCTTCCTTGAAAATGATGTTAGCATAGACACTACACTTGGTCAAAAATCAATTAAGCAAGCTACCAAAGAGCTGGTGATTTTCAGTAGTCAAAAAGCAGCGATCACAAGACCCTTTGGGTTTATGTGCATATTTGGATTTTGATGAGGCAGACAGGTATCTCAGGTATCTCATAACATATAAACAAGGACACATGCCCAAACCTCATCCACTTCCATGCTTGGCAAGGCTTCATAATTCAGAGTAGGAAGTCAAAAACAATCCATGCCATAAGTGTAATTTCATCTGCTGCATAAGATGGACTGAGACGTTTTAAAAATATACAGCTTAATAGTTTGGAGCAGAGAAAGTACTGCTTAAATCGACTCTGTGTTACCCAACATATTTGTATTTATACACATGCTTTTTCAAAACAAGTAAAGGACATCACAGCTGTTGAAAACCAGACTGCCTCTCGATGATTTATTTTAACCAGTGCGTAAGTCTGGCCTCACTGGAGGAAAGCTGCAGTTAAGTCCCCTAAGGTGTTTTCAGGCTTTGTACAAAGACTCCTTATGAATAATCAAGCTTAAATCCCCCAGGAGACTGTACAACCAAACTTAAATCCCTAGCACTGACAAGCATGTAACACTAATGGAAATGAAGTTTATCTGTGACCATCTATGTCCAGCTGTAATTGCACAACATTGACTTGTGTACATTCACATAAATTCAACTTTCTGCATCTATAAATGAACTCAATTACCTATAAAGACAGACACAGCTAGAGGAGCGAAAAAAAAAGTTTAATCTCTGGTTATATTTATATATAAACTAATAGTTACTACATATATAAGAAGGTTCAGTAACCTTAAATGTCTGTACCTGGAGGATCTTGGCAAATATAGCAGGTATATTTCTCAGGTACATTATCTTCCAGTAAACCCATACAGACTCCATGCTGCCAGCACAGACACTCTTCACACTGTTTAAAGTCAAGAAGTGCACATCAACAGAAACGAAGCCTACAGGAGTTCAATAAATTTACCTCAATTAAGAAGAGATGTATTATCTATACATTTTAAAAGAACAAGGTATATTAACATCCCCTTCCTTTCAGCTACAAACACATTGAAGAAGCAGACTACAGTATTTCAATCCTTCCCACATTTTTCACATGGATTTATGCTGTCGGAGATCCCAGAGATTCTGAAAGGTGTCAAAATGTTCCCTTCAGAGATGAAAATCTAAAAAGATGCATGCACACAGTATCTAGGACAAAAACAATCAACCTTTATCAAAACATACCAGGTTTTCTGAATTAATTTTTCCACCCTTAAATAATAAATCAACATATTCAATTACAAAATCCTAGGGATATTTATGATAACGTAGGACTAGCCAATACTATGCTTCATATCTCTAGCATTTTATCCATTTCCACAAAGGTAGCTCTACTTATAAAAAAGAAAAATGCAGGTGCAGCTGTAGTAGCTTTAAAAAAAACCAACTTCGCTCACATTGGTAAGCATAAATGTCAAAATCACACTGGCAAAGGACGAATATACTTTGGCATTACTTTTTAGTGCGATGATGCTATTTACAAATGCAATAAACCATACAGTTTTAGAGCATTAAAAACTACATCCACATGTCCTGTTTCAGCCTTGTTTTCCCCCCCTCTTCCACAACCAGCCAAAACCACAACTGCAGCCTAAAAAACATTAAAACATGGGACAAAACCCCACATAAGAATATTAAGTCCATTTTGATTTGAAACTGTGCGGTGTCCGTTTAGAGTTTTTATTTCCATAAGCATTGAGACAGTAGATCATTCTATTTCTTGGAGCATAAGGCAAAAGCTTAACACAGGGACCATGACAATATTGGCAAAGGTTTTCAAATGAGCTGATACGAAGAAATGGTAACTGCAAGTGATGTTAAGATACCCTTACTGACCTACAAAGAATGATACCAACCTGATAAACATCTCAACTGTGTTGGCTAATACTTTTATTAATACTTTTCTCCTTATCTGCTGCTTTTCCTCCAGCTAGGAGAGACAGAAAGGCACCACCAGTTTTTCAGTAGGTCATTTGCTTTAATTTGGTGGTTTAATTGTAGAGGAAATAGAAGCACAGGTAATGGATATAGAAAATCAGACTTCTGAAAAATGGCCTTATGAAAAAGGAATCCTAAAGCAATGAAGTGTTTTCAGAAAAGGTTGAGAGAGCACACACTGTTTACAAAGAGGATAAGGTAAGTAGGAGACATGGAAAAATGTCCTAAAAAGTAGAAAACCTACTAAGAAAAACAGCCTGCCCGCTAAAAAATAAGGAAGCTCCTGGACCTAGTTACATTTGCATTCTATAAATCATACCATGAAGCTGCAGTCCTGAAGCTACACTCTGTGACTTTCCAGGCAAACTTACCCTGAACTCCAACAAAGCATTCCGACTTTTGTTTCACTGGCCTGGTATTCAAATATCCACCCCATCAGGACACAGGTCCTTCCTGCTATCTGCACGCTGCCCTCATAGCTCAGCCAGCCAGGCTGTAGCCTATTGCTCTGGATACATGTTAAGTAGAAGCCAGCCCCTGCCCAGACAGTAGGAAAGAGATTTAAAGCAAGCTAAATTTGAGATTCTGAAGAGAAAAACGTGCAGAGGTGGGCAATATTTTAATTCAATTTCAAGCGTGAAAAAAACACCCAAGCCCAGCGGACATGTATTTAAAGCAGCTTTTCATCTACCAGAACAAAAATACCCTGATTCCATTTATATCTCTCACCTACAAAGCCACCAGAATGGAACCACACAGTTCGCCACCTTACGTATGCGCACATCCCAGTGCTTAGGTGCAAAAAAAAAAAACAAAACAAACAATACTTTGCCTGGACTTTCCTGGCCCCGATGCATATTGTAAGAACACCGTACTGCGACTTCCAAACGAACTGAAGGGAAAGCATACACGTAGCACCTTCTCGCAAAGTTAGGGAGACTTGCATGAAATCCCAGGGACCAGTAGTTTTTACGTTTTCCAATTTAGGTGTCTATTAAATGAAGCAGCTACTTTAAATGCAAAATTAGGAGGACCAATAGGAGGACCAAACCCCCAGTCACAGACATGGATTAAACTACTCTAGCTCCCTATGATACAAAGTCCAAGCAGACTGGCACAAAGACATGCTCAAGCACCAAATATTGTTGTATTTCAGTGAGATCTCTGAAGAGTAATAATCAAGGACAGAACAAACACCCCAGTGAAAACAAACGCAGTGACAATATTCTTCTAAATAAAACCATATACTGAACAAGACTTTGCATGCTCGGAAATAGAACTTGAGTTTAAATGCAAGTTTTTCTAGGGCAGACACTTCCAAATTTGAATTTAAGTGTCAAAGTCTACATAGGAAAGAGGGAAGATAATCTTTCCAAGTTATAACTACACTGGAAGTCAAAGGAAAAGCATCAGTCTTAGCATTACACCTCTGAAAAGGTAAAAATAGGTTCTCCTCATTGTAATTCCACAATTATATAGGAGAACTTCACTTTGGATTAGTTAATGCCCTGTGTTTAAAGAGCTAACACAGGCTTTTCTACAACAATAAAATTCCAAACTCTTTTCCCAAAAGCTACGGGCAGACAGAAGGGTGTGGAGAGCACAACACTGAGTAGCTTCAGAGCCCTGTCTAACCCTACCTCCTCCAAAAATCTCAATTTCTTACTCCCCAGTTCCTACTGCTTCAATCCCCATAACGTATGCAGGTACTCACCATGGTGCCCATCTGCATCTCTTTTACTGAGAGAATAGCCCACTGTCTTATACAGTTTCCTTATAACACAGCTAATGTGTTTTGGTGTTGTTTTTTTTTAAAAACTGATTTCTAAAATCTTTGCAGTGTGCTCAAAAAAAACTAAACTAGTTCAGCCTAGAAAACTGATCTAAGCAGCAGCCCACAAAACCTTACACAAAACTATGCATAGACTACGCTCACAGCTAGCTGACAGTTCTCTGCACTCTGCAGTTGCAGACTAGCATCAAGCCCAATTTTGTCAGAAAATTATATTGAAGACTATACCTTTTTTTTTTTTTTTTTAAAGAAAAAGACATCTTAGAAAGCAGTAAGCTTGCCTTTATTCCTGATAGCTATCAGACTCCTTTTCTTCCTAAGCACATTATTCATCACATTTGGACCACTGCCCATTACCACCCCCATCCCTACTAACACCGCAGCATATTTCATCCTGTGTTGTGAGAATCCATCCAACATTAACACAATGTGCATCAGAATGAGCTGCGCCCTAAGAGAAATGTGTTGCACTTTTCCAAGTAATGGATCTGTAAACCACTAGGGAAGGCCAAAGAAAAGCATCCAGCCTAGTTAATTGCTAAGCTTGACTGTCAAGACAAAAACCAAACCCAGCTGCATTTGCTGTATTAAAAAAAAATAGAGAAGAGATTGCTGATGTCCAGAGCAAAGCAGGTGTTTCTGCCCTCCTGCAGAAGCCAAGAATTCTTCAAACCTCAACAGCGCACACTCCCTCCCCCCTTAACAGGTTTCTGCCCCCATCCAAGCAGTACAGGCCACCAAAAACTAGCGGAGGCTGAGAAGTAGGCACATACCAGCTTCTGCCTTTCCTTCTCGTTTCAAAGAGCAATAGACTCTGCTCACAGTAACATGCCAACAGCTATCCCAGGAATAGGTCCCATGAAGCGGGGTTAAGCCTCACAAAAATTAGCAACAGAATGCCTGGGGAAGTAAATACAAAACCTGCAGATGGGGTGTGAGATGTGCCAGAGAAATACCTTTTAGTCCACCTAAAACTTTCAGCAATATTTTGTTTATATTAAGTAAACTTGGCTCATGAAGGTAAGCCTGCCTTAAAGGATACAACTGAGCCCTGGGGAAGGAGCACCAGGGATTTGGACAGCTGCAGAGAAAACACTGAGAGCTTCACCCATCTGTCAGGCAGAAGCTGAAAACAGTGACTGCTCCTGCCAACGTGGCATGCCAGGACAATTCTCCAACAGCCCTCCCATAACGCTAACAGGACATCTGAAACATACATCTGGAAAACCTGGGAATCAGGGATCTGCAGAGCTGATGCTTTAGGAAAAAATAGGTTTAGATGGCTCCAGAACACAGCATTTTCCTGTCAAGCATCTGTAACATCAAGCTTACCCAATGATATTGGCACGGTCATACATGGACTGTTAAAATGCTCTGTGAAACTCTGTTACTGCTTCTTGGAGTCAAAAAGCTCATCTGCCACCAATCACATAAAAGCACTTCTGGGCACACATGGTAAGACCTACAGAAACAATTAGGCAATCCCAAAAGGTACATAATCCAGACACTGCCATGCCATATCCTTTCAAAAATAACTAACACCCTCAGAAGTATGTAATAACCTTAAAATCCTCAGTGAGCCCACTTGCCAAGCTACGCTACTATCACTCTGAACTGAAGTCCTATAATTAGAAAAGTTACCTAAGAAAGTTGGAAGCTTCCTAAAAAAAACAAACATTTCTTCAGAACGGTAACTATGAAAAGCTTGGTTCAAGAGCATCATACACCTGAGCCCCCTGCGTGTTTTTTCTCTGCATCTAAGATTTAAGAGGACTTACTGAAGGAGGCCATACAGCTCACGTAAGAAGCAGTGCCAAAATGAACTAAAGCAAAAAACGCTGAAGTTTTTATTTGATATAAACTTGACCTCTTCAGTGTTTGAAATGAATAGGAAGTGGGTAGAATGGCCAACAGCAGCTATGTGAGGAATGGTTTCCCAGTAACTTAGAGATGTCTCAAGAACGAAAAGCAAACAGCCAGGGCAGTTTCAAGCAGACACTTATCACCGCTTTTAAGTGGGACAGATAGATTCTGCTCCAGCTGGAAAGAGTTTTCTGCAAACTCAGTTTACAAGGAGTACATAATATTGTGAATGGACACACGGCTTTATGCAGATTAGGAGCTACAGAAGATGCTGCAGAATGCACAAGTGCAGTTTTGCAGTTTGGCTTCAAAAAAAAGCTCAAACGATTATTTTTTTTTTTGTCCACGCTATATAAAGGGTTGAGAGTTTAAGTGAAGCTTCTTGCCATGGCAGAGAAATGGAAGTATATTATGACTGGATAGCCATGTTCTGAACGTGTTAAAAACTAAAGGGAAGAAAAAAAAACAGTTAAAGCCCCACTAACTTTAAAGGTATAATCTCTAAACCTAGGAAGTGTTGTAGGTTTTTTTTTTTTAAAAAAAAAAAGAATTCAAATCTACAGTGACAAACCAAATGTTAAAGACTCATGGAGATTTTTCCTTCATCACCCACTCTCCTTCAATAAGAAACGGAAGATTTTCTACGAACGTTAACAGCTGCTCACCCTGACGTATTATCTTGAAAACTGCTATGATTCCAGAAGGAGGTTTATTTCATGCATAGAATGTATCAGTGCATATTTCTACAATAGTTTTCCCACTGTTGGACTGACACCTTCCACTGTTCTCACTACATAGTGCATCCACACTCCACTTCATCCATACCTGAATCATGAAGTCATTTTCGTCTTTTACTTCACAAATACACCGAACAATCTCAAAGTCCCCTTCTTCAGCTTCTTCATCAGGATTTGTGGTTACATCAACATCCTGACTGCAGTCATCATCACTCCAAAGCAAGCTATCCACAGATGACTCACTCATGGTGTCTTCCTCTGTATAAAAAGCGGACAGATAAAATAGCAAGTCATTACAGAAAGGTCAGAAGACTCTCAACCCGCATTATGTAGACACACATTACTAAAAGTTTCAGTTCATTCTTTAATTCTAGGAACATCACAATAGTGACCTACTGATTGAGTGCTACAATAAAGTTTTAAATGTTATCATTAATAGCTTCTTCAAAATATTCTAACTTAACAGCTTGTCATTAAAATTTTACTCTCAACAAACAGCGCCCCAAACCAAAAGCACGAAGTCTTTTCAGACAAGTAGGTAGAACAAACACAACCAGATACATAAACTCAAACAGGATTTAGACTACTTCCTGCAATCTGTACAGAACTGTCTTGATACTGTAAATGTAGAGCTAAAACAGAACACGGCTCTGTCTTATGAGCCACTGGATCTCAAAAAGAAATGTCTTCATCACAGAAGCAAAGTCCAACACAAAATTTAATCTTTCAGAATTTTTTTCTTTATGCTCCAGTTGAGAGCACATTTCTCAATTCAGGTGAAGTGCACTCTAAGGACACTCCAACACTACTTGAAGCATTTATACAGAATCTCAGTGACTTGAACAACGCCATCAGGAAAATCTACTGAAAAAACAAGCTAAATTGGGACACTTACACCTCAGTAGTATTAATGCAATGTCTACACATTCTATTGGTACAGAATGGGAAGGTCAGAGATGAAAGGCAAGAAATTTTGAAGTTATTTGAGAAGTACTCTAAAGTTTTTACCTTTCGCTCTCCTCCAGCTCATTCATAAATCAACTATACTGTGGCCTCTGACCTATACTGGGGTAGAACTATTTTGATCACTTAGCCCCTAAAATGAAACTAGAAATATGGAAAACCAGTCTAGAGAAACTGTATCTTTTGGAGAAAGATCTGTTCTCAATGAGTTTCAGGGACCAAAACTCCCATGCATGAGTTAATGTTCATGTTTACAAGTTTTGTTCCACCTATGAGAAACAGTGCTTTTTCCTGAAGGATTCTGGAAGTGACAGGTTAAGTACTGGTACTTTCATATTACACAAGGGTTTTACTAGATCTTATTTATCTAGACACTACCTTTACTGCTAGTACAAGTTCTACAGATGTAAAAAGCATCAAAGCATTGGCGAAAAGTGTGAAATAGAATTATTTCCCAATACTTTTCACCTCTTTCAAAGTGTATTAACTGATCACAGGAAGTCTGAGCAATTGATGCCCATGTTACTGAACGTAGAGTTTGAACTGCATGTTCTACTGTTGGTATGCTCCAAAAATGCAGCTTATCAGACTAGCAGACCATGTTTTAAGCACAGATGGTGATACTGTCCTGCAGTTGTTTTTTTAATTCCACAATACAGTAAAAAGAGGAAAATTTAACTGAAGTTCATTTTTCTTAAACTCAAATAATAGAACAGCTGCATCAAAACAATAATCAAATTGTCACCAACACTATCTGTATGGTGATGTTTTATGTTTCCTGTACCTACAAGCAGGCTGTCATACATTTCCCATTTCAAGGCAATTTGCGAGCTTTAAGAATAATGGGAGGAAAAAACATCCTTTTTTTTACTATACCTATTTGCAACAGTAAATACCAAGACACTAAGATATCAAAACAAGATATCAAAAGATTATGAAAGGTAGAATGTAAAAGCCACATATTTGAGCTGTTCACAAAGTATTCTGAAGGTACTAATAAATAGCTACGCAAGAGCTTGTCATTACGAAGCTCTGAAAGCCATCAGAAAACCACACAGCAGCACAGATACAGTACAATACACCATCATATCCAGTGCTATCCCAAACATAATGAACGCTGTATACAATTTGCAAAGCATCTATTTATTTTAACTCTGAAAGTATTATTACTTTGAAGAAAACCTTAGGAAAAATAATGGATGGAATTACTGAACACTTACCATAGAGCAAATAAGGAGTTGCAAAAAGGTGCAATTTTGAATTTTCAAAACAGGTGATACACTCTTAAAACTTCTGTAAAAGAGTATCACAGAATGGCTCAGGTTGGAAGGGACCCTGACGTCATCTAAATCCAACCCCCTGCCATGGGCAGGGACAGCACCCATTAATCAGGTTGGCCACAGCCCCATCCTGCCTGGCCTTGAACACCTTCAGGGATGTGGCATCCACAGCTTCTCTGGGCAACCTGGTGCCTCACCACCCTCTGAGTGTGAACAATTTCCTCCTAACCGCTCATCTAAATCTCCCCTCTTTTAGTTTATGATCATTCCCCCTTGTCCTATCATTACCTGCCCAAGCAAAAAGTTGCCCTTTTTTTTTTTAATAAGCCCCCTTTAAGTATTGAAAAGCTGCAGTGAGGTCTCCCTGGAGCCTTCTCTTCTTCAGGCTGAGTGTGCCCAGCTCTCTCAGCTTTTCTGTATAGGAGAGGTGCTGACCCAACTTTGTAGCCATCCTCTGGACCCTCTCTAACGGACCCTCATCCTTCTTGTGCTGGGGGCCCTAGATGTGGACACAGTACCCCATGTGGGGCCTCACAAGGGCAGAGCAGAGGGGCACAATCACCTCCCTCCATTGCTGTTCTCTGATGGAGCCCAGGATGCAGTTGGCCTTCTGGGCTGCAAGCGTGCTCCGCTGGCTCGTGTCGAGCTTTTGATCCACCAGAACCCCCAGGTCCCTCCCTGCAGGGCTGCTCTCAGCGAGCTCTTCTCCCAGCCTGTGCTCATGTCTGGGACTGCCCTGACCCAGCTGCAGCACCGTGCACTTGGACTTGTTGAACCCGATGCGGTTCACGTGGGCCCCTTCTCCAGCCTGCCCAGGTCCCTTTGAATGCCATCTCTGCCTTCTTGGGTATCAACCGCACCGCTCAGCTTGGCGTCATCTGCAAACTTGCTGAGCATGCGCTCGATCCCACTGTCCATGTCGTCGATGAAGACGTTAAACAGCACCAGTCCTAGGGACAGAGCCCTGAGGGACACCGCTCGTCACCAGCTTCCACCTGGGCGTGAAGCCACTGAGCACCACTCTGGGAGTGGCCTCCAAGCCAGTTCCTGATCCACTGAATGGTCCACCCACCAAATCCACATCACTCCAATCTGGAGATCAGGATGTCATGTGGGACCGTGCCAAAGGCCTTACACAAGTCCAGGTAAAGGACATTGGTCGGTCTTCCCTTGTCAACTGGCTCAGTCACTCCATCCTAGAAGGCCTCCAGGTTGGTCAGACACAATTTGCCCTTGGTGAAGCTGTGCTGGCTGTTTCAGAACGCCTCCTTGTCCTGCGTGTGCCTTGACATTGCTTCCAGGAGGATCTGTTCCAGGATCTTTCCAGGCACAGAGGTGAGGTTCACCAGTCTGTAGCTCCCCAGGTCTTCCTTTCTACCCTTTTTAATATGGGAGTGATGTTTCCCTTTTTCCAGTCACTGGCAGAGACAAAGCAAAGAGCAAAAAGCTCCACCAACATCTAGCTCTGACAAATGAATTGGGTTCAGCTTCTTCAGGCAGTGAAAAGAAAACACGAGGCCCTGTCCAAGAACAGCCAAACCTGCATTGTGAGTACTAGTCTTCACACACATGCTGTAATAGAGCAGCTCACATATTTATTAGTAATGAAAGACAGAACTAGTAAGCCATAAAGAAGTCTCATTTTACCATTTGTTTTTGATTTTCCTCTGTGCTGTCCAGACTCAGAGCACTGCAGTTCTGTGCTTGTGTGGGCAGATTTATTTGAAGAAATACATTTTGTGACAACTGATTTTTCAGGAGAAAGTTCCTGTGAAATATCTGTGTTTTCTTCACTGCCAGCGTACTCTGTAAAATTAGAAGTATTATGGTTAGAATTTTGTGGTTAAGGAAACAAGACGGAAGAAAAAACAGCATCATAACAGGCACATATGATTCACTGAGACAGTGTCCACTTTAATATTCGAGGATTCCAGGACTTCATTATGTTGCTGCAAGAACTGCAAACTTCCTAGAGGTAATAAAGGTACCCTCTGAGCCAGAAAAACCCTGTGCAACTCAATCATCTTCACTGATGAAATGAGAAAGGCTGGAAACTCTGGTTATTTATACATAAATATTCTTCAGGATGAATATCTACAAATGCTTCTGCACCACAGACAGACACTTCTACTCACACACTGTTAGCTGGAGACCTCTCCCTCGTACCCCATTATTCACATGGGCTGAACACATTCCCTAATGTCACAGGCTACAAGGAAACAGAGCATCTTCTTTTATTCTCCTAGTGTATGTACAAAATAGGACTCTTGGGTGGAAAAGAAAAGCCACAATTAGAAACATATGGAGGAAACACCTGGAACTGTTTCTCTGTGACACACCCATTCATCATGCTCTGGCATATACATCAACTCTGTCTGCAGTTGTAAGCAGTACCCTCCGTACCAGTCATCTGAAGGAAACCTTCAGAGCTCCTAGACTAAAAAAATAAGGACAACATCAAAACTGATGTAAAAAATATAGGGCCAAAACAAATAAAACCCAGGAAACACAAGTGGCCTATGTTCTTGAAAGTAATGCACAACAGACAGAAAGCTCATTTAGCTGTAGCCACCTGCATGCACCTCAAGTTGCCCTAGTACATAGAATTCTGTTAGTAAGATGTATAAGAAGGAATGTAATTGCATAAAAGGATGTATAAAAAGATGTACAGGAAGGAAAAAAAAAATCTTTGGTCCCTAGAATCACCGACCTTCTCAACTGCTGTAGCTCAGAGCACTGATTATTGCTAATTGCCTCAGACATTTTCAAGACCTGACAATAGCGTAATGACTGCAAGTGTGGATTAAAACCATCTGCCTGTTGTGGTCTGTCCCCCTAAATTCAGGAAACCAATACAGCTGATGATTTAACAAAACAATGACACTGTCCAGGACATATGCTGGTGCAACAATAGTTCAAGTGTGTTCTCCTGACTTCATCTTCTTCAACTATTTCTCACCTCTTGATGCCTCTTTTCTGAAGAAGTAAGGCATCAAGCCTCTCTCTCCCTCACTTTGTAGTAGAAACAGTTTGTCCAAGTTCAAAGCACTGCCTATGGTTTTTTGAGATCCAATTTATCTAGTATGTTCAGCAGAACATAATTTGCCAGCATCTTGAGGAAGTTTGATTTCAGATAATATGTATCTGGATGTTTTACCGGGGGGGCATGTCAGTGTTGGAATGTCACTCCTCACTATTCTGGTGCCAATCATTTGCTAACACTCCAATTTCAGCACTGGAAGACAAACTAAAGCTCCTCATTCTGGAGTGCTGTCTGCTTGTTTCTTGACTTCTGAACTTTGAAGAAGTTACAGAGTAGTGATAAGATCTGAGAAGGACAGATTTTAGATAGCTAACTGAAGTAAGGTCAGTTTGCTATTGAAATGCCCCAAAACCTTCATGTTGCTCCAAAAATTTTAGGAACACGACATCACGTTTTTTGTATGCATTTGAGTATCTCTACACTAAAATCCTGAATCTCCAGATCGTGTAAGCTAAAGTACACAATCTAGAAATACATCCAGTCACCACAGCTATCCCAGCTTGTCTGGTACCCATTTTGGAGTCTTCAGAAGCCAACAGGCTTTCATTTACATTTCAAAAACCCAAGGACAAAGGGACAAAAAAATTGTTGGTATCATTATATTATTTGTCAAATTATTGTTTAAGTTTACAAATTAGGATTTGTAGAATATCTACATATTTGTGGGCACCATGTCATCAGAAAGTCACTGAAGTCATTTGTTTCAATTCAACTCTGAGTCAGTCTACTTGTGGTTCATTCTTTCCCACTACTCTCACATGACATCTTGTCCAACGTCTTCATAGAAGTTAACAAAAGTTATTCTTTCCAGTCTGAAGAACTCCTCCATAAGGAGCTCTCATTTGACAAATTATGCATGAATACACTGCTTTAATGATCCTAGACATCAATCAGTGGCATAGGAAGTTGTCAAGCTTGATCTGTACATTTTGCAATTTTACGGTATCAGCTGCCATGTTTGGAAGTTACGAATCCAACCACCAGTAACCACCTTGAGCTTATATATGACATTCAAAGTGTGAAGAGGAAAGTATTCCCTGGTGACTTCACCTTCAGAGGCTTTGGAATACAGATTACAATCTTTCTATTAGATGCAGGTGGAACAGCAGTTTATGAGACATGAGATGGACAAAGCCAGACATTAATGATTTTATTCTGTGTCTCCAGAAGATTTATCCTTCTGAAAAGAAGGACTTGGATGCATCAGCTCATTATCAGAACCCCTGAAAATAAGTGAAGATATAAGGACTCAATGTTAACAGCATACAAAGAGGGCTCATCAGCATTTTCAAGCCCTACCACTCAAACAGGAGAGCTAGAACTCTCTTATAGAGGGAACATCTGGTACACAGGGTACTTGGTAACAAATTGAGGGGACCTGCACACTCTTTAACTGGGTGAAACTTGCATAGAAGTCTATCTTACTAATGGAAAGACAAACTTGAAGACTAACGCATCCACTTTGGAGTTTGATTTATTCTGTGCCATTTTAACCACTATTATCGGTTATTATTCAGCATTAATGATGCACCTAAATTATCTTGCCAATCACGGTTTAATCTTAAGGACAATAAAATCACAACTACTAGGTAAATGAAGGAAGCATATCTGCAATGATATGATAGGAAATACATCTGCAATGTCTCCTCTCAAGAGCATGGAACTGGGTAACAGGCAAAACAAGGAAACAAAACCATTTTCCTCTAAAAAAAAAAAAAAAAGGCAGCTTTACCAGGCTTAGCTCTCTTTTTCTTTTTTTTCTTTTTCTTTGCCTTGGACCTTCCATAGTCTTTGGATTTTCTTTCTTTGTTCTTCTCATATTCTTTAACAGCTGAAATTAGACAACATTCCAAGTTAATTTTAAAGATATACACAACTATTCTACCTACTAGTTTTCTTAAATGCCTCTGTGGTTTCTTCAGGCAAGCAGGAACAGTTAACTAGAAAAAAAAAACAGGAAGAAATATTACCTGTAAGGATTCCCAGCCCACAGAACTGGAATGGTCTGTTTTATGTCCTAGTGTGATGGTCCCATAACTAAGTTACAATAGCATGTAAGAGAACACAACTAGGCACCAATACCCATTTTCTACTTAGGTAGTTGGAATTCCATCCTTCAGAGATTATTAAAAAACAAAAACACTTGAGCATTTGTTATATCCATATTCTAAACAATTGAAATTTCTAGCTGAAATTACTGCTGAACGTTTCAGTAGTGTTGTCTGACGTAAGAACCCTCCCCCCCAACTCTAGTCCAGCTCAAACATTTTGCTTTCATAGAAAAATGGAGTAACAACTGGTTCAGTTGTCTATACCTGTTTTTCTCTCACCGTTTCCTTCCCTTCCTATTGTTATGGGAAAGAAAATCATAATTTTTGATTAATTGGGTGGTATCTTTCAGTCAAGTCCATCCTCATAACGTGCCTCCAGAGCATTTGCTATAAGTAACCACATTGCCAGGAAATGTGTACAAACCCTTGCTTTCCATCTCCTGCCACTTGACCGCAACTCCTGTCTTTCAGATTTAGTTCTCTGCAGCAAAATTTCTAGATACTTGCAGAGTTCC
Source organism: Heteronetta atricapilla (assembly GCA_011075105.1). Lineage (NCBI taxonomy): Eukaryota > Metazoa > Chordata > Aves > Anseriformes > Anatidae > Heteronetta > Heteronetta atricapilla. Next base: position 1,135,898 of record CM021750.1, read on the forward strand.
TTAAAATAAACTCTCCAGATTCTGCAGAAACTGCTAGGTGCAACAGTAAGTGTCCTATGGAAGCATGCCTTGCATCTCCAAAGGGTTTTGCTCTCAATAGTGCTCAGCTGATGAAGCCACTCACTATCCCATTTAAAATAAAACTATTTCAATCACCAATTACCAATATCAGAACAAACACCTAAAGACACTCTACTGTCAGAAACACTCTCCTTAAACATTTTGTGTACAACCTTAACTATTCCGTAACCACTCAGGAAGGAAATCAATACCAGTATATTATGTTAACCTCCTACAACATACATTCAGTAACCTCCCTAATCCACAATGTGAGGCTGTTTGTGAAGTACAAGCTGCCTGCTTTCAGAAACTGGACATCTCAGTCACATTTAGGTGATTACCAGCTATGGTGAATGTGCAGGGGACAAGTCATTATAGCATGTCCTTTAAAAAGCCTTCAGCTCTTACATCTCCCCTGCCTTTCAGTCCTTGCGTATCTCCTGCTCCTTTGCAGCTTTTATCCTCCTTTGGCACGTTATTAATGACAGTTGCTAGGACCGTGCAGTGCCAGCAGCCACATGAGCTGCTGACATTGATGGCAGCCTGCCATACAAATTACATGTCCTTCAGAAGGAACATGACTGAAAATGACTGGCAGTGAAAGAGACAAACTTCATTCCCACTCTGTTACCATGGGGGGTGGGGGTGAAAGGAAAAAAACATTCATATGCACATCTCAGCATAAAGCTTCTAGCTACATCTTACTGTCCTTTGTCTTTAAGCTCTCCCAGTCTTCCAGTGCTCAGGACTGTCTGGGTACCATTTCCTTCTCCCTGCTCATATGCAGGGACATTATTAAGTTCTGTCATTTTACTCTTCCAGGACAAGGTCAAAGGGCCAATAACTGAGGTCAATATAGGCAGGAAAAAAATTGCATCTTTTCAGTTGGAAAGTGAAGATAGTCAGATCATCCATCTGTTTTAGGGTATGTGAGAGGGAGCTTCTTCCATCACTCAACACATCGGTTCTAAGTGCGACAAAAACTGTTCCTTGATCCCATGCTTCTTCCCTCTGAACTAGAGGGTAGGTATTTTTTGATTTTTCTTTTAAAAGGCAAGTATTTGCACTTTTCTGTGTATTTAACTACCTCATACAGTTAAATCAAGAGGCCTTCCAAAAAGCCTGTACTGATTGATATTTTTATCCGAAACTGTTTCTACTAAGTATTTGGAAGTTTAAAGAATTCTCACTGGAAAACAACCACATACGGCAGGCACCCAACCTAACCTACGTTAGGAGCATCCTCATAGACTTCCATAATCAAAGAGAAAAAAACTGCCTTATACAATCCTAAAAAAGTTACCACAACCACAATTTTTAAAAGGATTTCTTTTTTGCCAAAAGCACAAAAAAAAAAATAAATGCTCTATTTCCCTGAATGGCAAAGAGAGACTAAAGAGGATGAGCACTTAGACAAACCCCACCAACACTTAAAAGTTTATGCTAGTGTCTTTAGGTCATTCTCTCAAGTAAGAAATACCCCACTGAGTCAGACCAGTGAAAACATTGAAATTCTCCAGAATAAGAATATTACAAGTAAAATTCACTTGGCACAGATTTCCATGTTCCTCACCCTTGTGGCTCAAATTGTCACCACATATCTGAAAGAGCATAGTGATGTAGGAATCTATAGAAGAAGCTAGTATAAACAGGGTTTACACTACACCACTGAAAAGAGTTAAGCGATGCCACCCAGATTTTCAGTAGCACAGATTGTTGGCTACCAGAAAAAGTACTCTCAAGTTTACGCATCTCGACAAGTTCACGATTACTTAAAATAACACTTTGGACAACCCAGGGCTGTTCCAACAGAATTAAGACATGTGTCAAATAAAAAATTGAATGAAAACATTCTTTTTAAAATATTCTACTACTTTTTCCATCTAAAAAGTGTAACATACCATGACAGGGAACATTGAAATTCTGAGTACAGAAAAAAAAATCACAAGTTTCATTATACTGATTCTTCATTTGAAACCACTACAAAGGAACTACAAAAATACTGCTTAAATTGAATACTCATTAAAAATAACTTTTAAAAACTAGGTATATAGAATGCTATCTACCAGTATTACCAGTTCCTACCAATGCTTAAACCTTTTGCAAGAGTTCATTTTAAACTAAAGAAGCGTACCATTTTCAATTCTTTTTTTTTCTGGAGGCTTCCGGAGTGATCTCGCTATGTGGTTCTCCTTGGTTTGTTCTCTAACAGAATATCGGTGACTATTTAATGCATTTACAGCAGCTGATGTTCTTCTCTTCTCTATTTTTTCATCTCTATAAGGGGTACTCCTTAGGGCTATGCGTAGAGGAGCATCTACAAAGAGAATAAAGACGAGGTCCAAACTTTAAATACTTTCAAAACTGAACTCTACTTCACCAGCAGCAGTTCTGGTTGTCCATAGGGAGCGTCTCTTACGAAATAAACCACTAAGCTTGCAGTCCCAGCAACTTGACTACAGAAGAGTTTATAAGCAGAAGCTGATTTAAAGTCTAAGACCTGCAATGTTTTTTGTTGTTGTTGCAATCCCCAAAGCTTTATTCTTCCAGAAATACCGTGGCATTGAGGAAATACAGAGAGAAACAGTTCAGCTCAGCAGGGATATGGTCAAATAAATGTTTCTTTAAAGAGAAAATAAAAGAGGCCATGCTGATTTAAGTAGAGGAACCACAGCCTGTTCTGAAAAGTGTGCTTTGTAACAAGCATATAGAAGCTCTCCATATCTATGGAAGAGGAGTTTTAAAGTACATACCACTGAAATAACAGCATTTCAGCCAGGAGAGATGCAAGAATTCAGTATCACTACCTAAAATCCATAAAATCATGAGATAGACAATTTCATCTGTGATTCCATTTACTATTAAGTCAAGTCTTCCTGCAATATTCTTCCTGCCACTTTGAAGTATGACATCAAGTATCAAGTATCTTCGTCAATCAGAACCAGTAGCTAAGCTGACAGAATGCTGCTTTTCATCAAGTATGTGTAATTCTATCATCATAAGCATCTCAAATTGGATACTAAAGGCAACTTCTGTCCTGTCTGAAGACTTACATGTCAATAGGTTTTTCACTGGGAAGCCTCTCTAAATAACTGTGAGCAGGAGTTGAAAGTGACTGAAGACATAAGAAGAGTCCAAGTTCAGCATACTTAAGAGAAGTGGAATCACGTACTCTGGCCTGATCAACGTTTCACGTTGGAGCTATGAGGCACATTAAGTCATCTCATTATGTCCCTTTCAGAATCAAGTGGATCTCTTCAGGCTGAAGGAATCAGCAAGTATCCAGCAAAACCTGAGGCTGTCAGATGGCTTTCTCTCCCATCCTCCTCCCACACATGTAACTTTTAAGTTAATGTAACTTTTAATGAAGCTACATTAAACCTTCAGAAAAAAAGAGAAGGTGGTGTAAAGAGGTGGTGGTGTTCGTAACAATTTCAATAACCAGCCAGTTACCTTTCAGTCATTTCCCATAGTGCTTTACATCAGCTACAATAGAAGACAAGAAAAGAGACAGATTCCCAGTTTCCTCCACGAGACTGTCATGAAGGTGACTTCTGTCCAGTAAGGCAACTCCCTGTTGCCTTTCCTTGGGTAGTTATTGAACTCAAAAGAGCTACGAGACTGTAGGATGTAGAACATTTCTTCCATGGAGAGTTCTCCTTGAAGATACTTCTTGAGTATCCAGAAGATACTCCTTGATAGTATATCACAGTAATATGTACAGCTTTCCATTTTCAACAGGACCAACTTCTCTTGCAGGAATAAGTTTTTTTTTGTTGTTGTTCAAATACAGGTCTATTTTTGCAGGACTTCTCACTAACAGAAATCACTTCTGCAAACATTCGCAAACAATGAATTGAGTAAGTCATCAGCTCAAACAAAAAACTTTTTTCCCATGTTACACAGTAGCTGAAAAATAAGATTATGTTATCTTATTGTCTGTTTGGGAACAACACAATCCTAGCAAACTTCCTGAAATGCAAAAGGTTTGTGGCAGTACACACTGACCAGACACACAAACAAGCCAAAGAAGCATTCCTGAATGTCTACTATTCTGCCTGCTTTAAGTTCCAAAAATATTTATAGAACAGCATCTCAGGGAACTTTTTTTTTTTTAAAAAAAAAAAAAAAAAAAAAAAAAAACAGGAAAAAAGCCAGACAACCTTCACTTATGCCTCTTAACTTTCCTTTCTCCCAGGAGCTAACCTCAATTTCATAAATTAACATCTGAAAGATTCTGCGGCCACCTTGATCCCACAAAAAGGCTTCCTGTGGGCTGAGACCTGCGTACACAGACTCTTGAGGGAACGAAAGAGTATTGTGTTTTCTAGCTTTGTAAGAGTGAAAATTTAAGCAGATTTTTTGCCAAGACTATTGCATCTTTTAACACACAAAGGTTAATCCGTTCCTGTAATATTTTTCAGCTACCATGAACACTCTTTTGGGGTAGTCCAAAGGTACCCTATCATATGCCAGGTGTATTTTTCTTCAAAAATAGTTATCAACGAACATGTTAATTTTGAAATACTTTTTGTTCCATCAATAGAAAAGCGTAGAGGGTCTAAGACTGCTGAGTACACTGAAATCCACGTCAGGAGTTGTGACTGAAATTGAAAAGATTAAAAAAGTCATCCTTGAAAAGTCATCATTGAAAAGTCATCATTGAAAAGATTAAAAAAGTCATCCTCAACTTTCGGGAATGTAAAGATTAAACTTGTGCCATGAAGACCCAAACTCGTAAACTTTCTGATTGTAGTATCTTAAATCGTCCCAAAACAACATTTTAAAGTATACTTCTGTGAAGCAGGCCAATTTTTTAAATTGTCCACCAAAAGAATGAAAAGCAATTACCGTAACAACCACAACTAAGAACTTGCATTTATGAACATGCCATTAAAACCCACACATTCCCCAACATCAGGCTTTCTGCTTTAACACTGTCAGCAGCATGCCATATGCTTTTACACTCCTCCCTCTCTGAGTCAACCTTTACTTTCCTAAAAGGCTTCCTACTCTCCTGTTTCCTCCCCATCACAGGAATTCCTGATGTGCAATTTCAAGAAAAGCCAACAGAGAAAAGCAAAAACACCGTATTTGCACACACCACACCTTGTAGTTTTGTTGCTGCTAAATTCTCTATCAAGCATTCATCCCTGTAATCAGTCAGCTGAAACTACCAAGAAACAACCCATGTCTATACTGTAAGTCTCTAGTGAAAGCAGAACAATGCTCATAAAGACCCTAGCAGGTGCTCCAGTGACCATGCAGTTCCTAAAGCTGCCTTTAGGAAAGCTGCCTTGAAGACAACTGCATTTCATCCTTAGACAGGACATAGGTATAATCTAAGCTACAACTTCCACACATTCCTGATAATGCTCAACTTGACCAAAATCAAAGTAAATATTCACAGAATGTTAGGGATTGGAAGGGACCTTGAAAGATCATCTAGTCCAAATCCCATGCTGGAGCAGGAACACCTAGATCAGGTCACACAGAAATGTGTCCAGGTGGGTTTTGAAAGTCTCCAGAGAAGGAGACTCCACAACCCTCCTGGGCAGCCTGAGGATGACAGAGCACTGGAACAATGTGAAAATGTTTAGTCTCATATTTAAGTGGAACCTCTTATGTTCCAGCTTGCACCCATTGTCCTGCCTTATCATTGGATGTTACTGAGAAGAGCCTTGCTCCGTCCTCCTGACACTCACCCTTTACATATTTGTAAATATTAATGAGGTCACCCCTCAGTCTCCTCTTCTCCAAGCTAAAGAGACCCAGCTCCCTCAGCCTCTCCCCGTAAGGGAGATGCTTCACTCCCTTAATCACCCTCGTGGCTCTGCACTGGGTGCTCTCAAGCAGTTCCCTGTCCTTGAACTGAGGGGCCCAGCACTGGACGCAATATTCCAGATGTGGTCTCATCAGGGCCAAGTAGAGGGGGAGGAGAACCTCTCTCAACCTCCTAACCACAGCCCTTCTGATACACCCCAGGATGCCACTGGCCCACCGGCCTTCTTGGCCTCAAGGGCACAGTGCTGGCTCATGGTCATCAGGCTGTCCACCAGGAAATAAATTCATTTAAAGAAAACAAACAAAAAACAAAACAACAGACAGGCCTGCTTGTGACTGCTCACAGCCTTCTTCCAGCAGGTTCTTTCAGGCCTTTCTCCTGCAGACTTGGCTTTCCAAAGCCTGTGAGAAGCACCCTCCTCCATGTGTGGAACTGATCTGGAAGCAGTGAAGGATCTTAGAACCTAAAACAAACATAGGCCTAAGAAATGAAATCTTCTCAACCATGCAGAAGCCACAAAGACTAGCCAGCTAAAGCCTTAAGAGGAACTTAGATCTGAACATGTCACAAGTCAGTTGACAAGCAATGCAACAGCCATCATGTCCAACAGAACAGATGTTAGATGTTGGTTTAGGAAGAACATTCAACCTCCACAGGAAGCAAGGAGACTGAATTCCTCAAGTGTTGTCTATTGTACAATATTCACCATACAGTTCTGAAATCATTTGCTGAGAACATCCACTCATGTTTTCAATAACAAAGACCGCTTATCTTGACTTACAGCTAAAGAATTTGACACAACCATCCTCCACAAACTATGCTGTATTTTGAGATAAGACACAAAACTGACTGGCGATTCTGCAGAACTCAGGGTTAACGCAGATCCTCACCACCTCCGACAGTGACAAACCCTGTGTTTGTAGGGCACCCGTGTACATTCTTCCTACTAGCAAAGGGGCACCCACCACCAAAGGATCACCTTGAAAGTCACTCTGCTGTGTGACAGCAGTCCACATTAACAGCTATACAGTTGTCACCACAACTGGATGACTTAGATAAATTTAATCTTTTAAGTTTAAGCAAAGCAAGTTTGCTGTCCTGTTCCCTCTGCATGCACAGTTAGGATCTCATTGTTATCACAACGAAAGACAAGACCCTTCTTTCTTTATATGTATTCCTGATGTTAAGACACTAATTCAATTAACATGACACATTAACTCTAAGTAGGTGAGTTTTCTAACAACTGGACCATGTACAAAAACTTAAACCCACTCACAAAACTCATGCTTTTTTTTTTCCCCCTACAAGTACCTTTCACAGACTCAGCAGGACAAGTTTTCTACAGTCCCTAAAATACAAATTGCTGGTCCTCTGCTTTATTTTTTGCCTCATGGCAAGAAGAACAGCAGGCCAGCACTGGTAGCAACACGCCAGACTAGACACACACATACCAAAAACTCAGCTCAGTGCGGCAAGGAGTTTTTGAGCTCTCAAAAGCAGTTCTAACTTCAAAGCAAGACACCACAACACAGCTATGTCTTAGGAGTGTAAGGGTATCTATCAGCTGATGAATTCCCTGCCAGTACAACAGTTATGCTCAGGCCAGTACTAAATGGTTATTAATAGTACTATGAATACACCAGCCACCTCTGTGAAGGTTTTGGTGGGATTTTCTTGCATATACACTCAAATAGTGCTGCTTGTTCACATCTGACAAGTTTAGAATTTACCTGCAGATCTTCACTACGTATAAAGTATGAAGCCTCACCAAGGTCTGAGGTGAAACGTATCAGCTGTTCAAGCATTCAAGTTTGCCACAAGTTGACTTTCAGACTTCAAGAAGAGTTGTTCAGCTCACTCCCTGGCACAAGGTCATGAACTGGATTTTGTTGAATGTCCAAATACCTTGGAGTGGCGTCAGTCAGGACACAACAGACAAGAAAAAAAACTTGTGCAGGTACTTCACATACAATAGGATGGCTAGGCATCTGAAGCAAGCTGACATCTTCATACAAAGTAATTTATATAAAATGTAGGGCACAAGTCATGTTAAAGAAGGACATATTTTACCATAGTGAAGTGTAAGTGATTGCACAGATAAATAGCTGTGACCACAAAGAGAAACCAAAATCTACTTTATGTTAAGGTATCTAAACATGGAATGTGGTTCTATTTTTTTCTTTTACTATAGCAATCACCAAGTAACTCCAAATTTTTTTTTCCTTTAAACAGAAAGGCTGTTATATTGCTCTAGATTGCAACCTAGGAGTTCAGGGTACAAATGCCCACAACTCCTGGATACCAGGGAGGCATGAAATCAACAGCCTTATTCTCTACAGAAGACAGTTCTTTCCTAAAAGGCCAAATAGCGGCAAGAGGTATTACCTGAATGTACCAGCAGCTACTCAAGTCTGCTTTATTTTGTTCAGACAAGTCAAGAAAAACTAAAATACCAACTAGACAATGGTAGCTTCCCCTCTATTCATAGAAAATGAGTTGAACTCAGTGTGGGTCCACCTTCCAACTCAGGATATTCTATGATTCTATGAAAACTGACTACAGAATTTAGAAAGGTATCGTTGAAACTTGTCAATGCCAAGGCAAGTATCTTCTTAGGGAAAAGACTGGATGAATCAAGTCAACATTAAACTTTCTAGCTCACTCAAATTTTGAAGCCAATAGCAAGTGGCATGATTTACAACAGTTTAAACACTGAAATTTCAGTCTCTACTTATGTAGAAAATATTTATATTTACATTTGTTCTTCATGCATCCCAAAGTATGGTCAATGAAGACCGCTTACATTCATCTCCTTTTCAATGTGTCAGCATTCTAATTTCAAGCACTACTACAAGTTTTTCCAACTGTTCTGAATATTGCATCATTTCCTAGAACTCCAGGAGCAGAAGTATTTTTCCATTCACTTCTAACCTTTTGTTAATTTTCATATAGTGTGTAGCAGAAACAGTAAACATTCCTAGAACTCCAAGATGAAACTTCAGAAGGATCAAGGATTAAAGCATAATAAAGCTTCTAAAGCAAGAGTATCTAAAGAAAGCTTCTGGAATAACAAAACTAATTTCTGAAGTCTTGTCTGCTAGAAGTTGCCACCTTTTCTTAATCTAATAAAGCAAAGTACTATGAAAAGGACATTTTTACCAAAAGGTAAAATATTTTTTAAAAATACGTACACTTTGAATAGGAGAATTTGTTGTAATGCTCACAAAAGGATCATAAAGATGATAAGGTAATCCCACTGTGTACCATACCTAATTATGCATTTGAAAGCCTGCACTCTAAGTAATATATCCCAAAATATCTTTTTAAAAAGGTGACAGTCTTGCTTAGCAGGCTGTCTTCCTGTTCAGGCAGTTAAGAACAGAAAAGAGGCTTGCAAAAATAGAATCATAGAATATTCCAAGTTGGAAGGGACCCATAATGATCATTGAGTCCAACCCCTGGCATCATACAGGTCTACCCAAAAGTTTAGACCATGTGACTTAGTGCACAGTCACAAAGTTTCTTAAATTCAGACAGGCTTAATACACTGGGGAGCCTGTTCCAGTGAGCGACCACCCTCTCAGTGAAGAGCCTCCTCCTGATGTCCAGCCTAAACCTCCCCTGCCTCAGCTTCACCCTGTTCCCACGGGTCCCATCACTGGTGATTATGGAGAATAGGTCACTCGCCTCTCCACTCCCCCTTGAGAGGAAGCTGTAGGCCACGATGAGGTCTCCCCTCAGCCTCCTCTTCTCCAGGCTGAACAGACCCAGTGACCTCAGGTGCTCTTCATACGTCATCCCTTCCAGGCCCTTCACCATCTTTGTTGCCCTCCTCTGGACACTCTCCAACAGTTTAATGTCTTTTTTGTACTGTGGTGCCCAGAACTGCACACAGTGCTCAAGGTGAGAACAGAATACAAAACATAGCAATATGACTCCATAAATCCCATTAACCCCACTTCAGAATTTTTGGTACCAGCAAAGGAAGAACATTAAGAATTAAAAAGTTGATCTAAAAAAAAAAAAACACCACTTAATAATCAGACATGTTATGACATAAGTGATGTAAAATGACACTCCTGTTCCTTATCGAGGAAAACCAGTAGCTCCACAACAGCAGTCTCTGATGGTTACTGTGACTTTGAAAACTCCACTATCCATCTTCCACCGCAGTGCTGATTCACAGTCAACAGCTGTCAGCACAGCCAAGAGGCTACTTGCAGGGATATGCTATGAACCACACATACCCACTCCCAAATGAAGAAAGAAAGGGGTGGAGATTTATTATAAAGAAGTATTATTAGATCTTAATGCCACAAAAAGTTACCCACCAGTGCAGCCAAGATGGCGGCATCAAACCAACGGTACATATCTGGGGAAAGGGAATAATGAGAGGGCCAAGATCTTGAGTCACTACTCAGTTCACTCAAACCAATCACAGGAAAACAATTTCTCAAACTGAAATAGTTGTACAGCTCCACAAAAAGTAGAATAGCAGTCCGCTATGAAAAAACACATGACATGCATTTCCCTGGAGGTGCTCACAGCCAGGCTGGATGGGGCCTGGGCAAACCTGATCTAGTGGGTGGCATCCCTGCCCATGGTACGGGGGTCGGAGTTAGATAATCTCTAAGGTCCCTTCCAACCCAAGCCATTCTGTGGTTCTATGCAAGAAGCCTACTCTGATGGCTCTGCATTGTTAGTGGCCATGCTTTGTAAACCACTTGTCCCAGGTCCCTTTATCAAGGCAGTAATTCAGTTTCGCATAAGCTACAGAGTATAATAAACACATATAAAAACAATTATATAAACAAGTATAAAAACACTTAAAGAAAATGTGCCTCTTATTAATTAAATCTTATGCCTTTGTGTTATTTCACATTGTGGAAGCATCTAGGGCATAGAAGTTTACATTTAGTTGCAGTAAATTAAGTCACTATCCTGTTAGGAACAGGAAGTAGCACCTCCAATGAAAAATATTTGCCAGACACATTAAGAAAAGCAGACATGAAGCAAAGTAAAGCACGTTATACTCTGCTATTGTACACTGGTAACTCAGTGAATAGCTTGCAAGATTTTGAAATTCTTAATTATACGGAATACTAATGAAAGATCAAGTGCAAAGATGATTGATAAGTACCAGGGAATTCAGCAAAGAGAAAGACGTATTTTATAAAACTGTCTCAGTCAGAAGACAAGAGAGATAATCCTCATGGGCCTGCAGTACAAAGAGAAAGCAGCCCACAAGAACCAAGTCTGGACACATCGTCAATACCACCACTGCAGTTCCCAGGTACACCCACCCACATTGTCACTGAAGTATTCGAGACACCAGGAATAAAGTGCTTCAGAGAATGAAACTGTGAAGCAGAAGTTAACGTAATTCTAAAAACTGCAAAGCAGTTATCAGTTGTAACTGAAGAATTCTGATTTCCACCCCCCCCCCCCCCCAAGGTTTTTCCCCTTCCGCTGTCAGGTGCATGCGGATCTTTCAAGCACAGCTCTAGTAACTGCCCTTGTTAAAGACTGGCTTTTTTTTCCCATAGCTCCAGCAGAGACAGGCATTAGATTCCTACACTAGTACGCTATATTCTTGAAGTCAGCTTGTGAAACGTGAAGACCAAGTAAGAAAGAGAGAGATGGAATTATCCAGACTGTTGCCTTAGTACAGAAAAGGACAAAAGAAGTCTTCCAATAACACTAGTTAGGCATTTGTCAAAAATAGAAGAAAAAAAGATTAGGAACTCCATGGATTGTAGTTTTGAAAAGGAAACAGAGGCTTAACACTTGAGTAAGCTTTTACAAAGAAATAAGAGAAGCTACATAGTCACTTCATTATAGTACATGATCTGTATTTCTAGATGAGGGAATTTCTTCTGTTTATCTTCATTAAGACATGATGTTTACAGATATCATTATACTTCTCCTTCAAAGAAATACGTAAGATGGAGCTGTAAGTAGGCTCCTTTGGCCTGAAAGAAAATCAGTTTCTGTTCTTTTCTGCTTCCCCTCCCTGCTGCTGCTAAAAGTAAAAATAAATAAGTAAAAAAGGAAAAGAAAAGGAAGAGATCAGCAAGATACTTACACAATGAACCAGTTGAGGTCCGTCCTCTTTTTGACCTTTCTTGATTAGCTCTTTCAGAAGCCAAAGAAGCTCTGGTTTGAATATGTCTTTTTACCGGGCTCTGCTGTGATTCTGCGGCTTTCTCCACTCCATGAAAGTATTTCATATGATAATGCAATAACTTCGCTTTGCGGAAGGATTTTGAACAGTCCACAAACTTGCATTTAAACTTGTGATCTTGATCAACAGTTGCATTTTTTTTTGGTGCAAGAAAATCTGCTCTCCTAAAAGGTTTTGTTACTGTAAGAACAAAACAGATAAATTCCCCCATGCATTTGCTATATTTATCAAAAGGCTTCCAAAATTAAAAAAAAAAAGGGCATGCATTCAAAACATGTTAGCTATGAAATGCTAAAAATAAAACTTTAATGTTGTATCTGCCGTTAAGATCAATAGCTTTTAATGGAAAACCGCCCTACTGTGCTCCTAAAATCATTTGTCACAATGTTCATGTTTTTATGAATGACTTACTGTTTAGATATTTTGCTTCTATGAGTCCTTTTGCCAACAGCTAGTATCACTGTATATAGTGCTACTATAGATGTAAGACAGAATTATAATCTTCAGTGTTCTGACTAAAACATACCGTATGTTCTATCGAGTATACTATTTACTTGTTTATAACTGTTCACATCTTTGGTGCAAGCACTTTCCAAGGAAAACACTTCTGCTCAACTACTTTCCTATCTTCTTTCTGGATGCCTTGCCTGACCACCCAAGTGTGATTACTTCCAACAACAATGGCACAATAAACAGTATGTCAGAACGACATTTTTCTAAATGCCTCCTAGAAGCTACAATCAATGAGTTTCTCAAAAAAAAAAAAAAAAAGGCAAGTCTTCCAACTCAAGAAAGTTTTAAGCATTTGCTTAGCAAAGCATTACTGTACCACCAGGGTATACCTCAGTTTGACCTGTTAAGTTCTCGTTCCTTCTCCCAGGACTTTAGAAACTTAGTATTTTGCTATGAAATACATAAACTTTGTGAACTAACAGTAAATCAGACTACTGTCACTAGTCCCTGTGGATGATAAAACAGGAGAGGCAGCAAATTGGAAATGGAGACAAGAGATCTGGGCAATTATCCATCACTAGCATACATACAGCAAATAAAAACCGCCAACTAGAGAACAAAATAATTGTATGAAAGGAGGTATCATTTTTACAAAAGTTTCCAAATATAAATTTTCCATTTGTTTTGCCAGCACTAAAACATTATTTCCATATTTATGAGCATTCGCAAACTCAGGGAGTTAAGGAAGAAGCATTTAAAGACAGCACCCAGACCCAGCAACAGTGATACAGCCCAGAAGTTTTTATTAACATGTTGCGTAGCAAGGTATTACATTGAAAGTAGCTGAAAAGAGAGCACAAAGGATCCAGAAACATTACAAACATGAACAAGAGCAGTTACAGCTTCTTACTAGCACATGTACACAGGAACGGATTGAATGGGAGAGTTATAGATAGCATCAACAGAATTTGATACAAGACAGCACAGATCATTCAGAAATTTTTAGCGTGTAGCAACAAAAAAGGTGAATTTACTGAATTGCATATTTAAAGGATATGTAAAAAGCACCCTAGAAAACTATCTGAAGTGTACTTCATTTAAATACTATGCCATGGGAAAAAACAAACAAACAAAAAACCAACAACTTGATGTCACTCATGGAGGAAAAACAAGGAACAGTACTATGGAGACTGGTGTAAGTGGAAAGATTAAGAAACTCATATATGCACATGAGATTGAAGATAAAAGAAAGAAGAAATGGTAGAAATGAAGAGAGAGCTTTTAGGTGTTCCACAAGAATGGGAAAGAAATTTTGGCACAGTTGTATTAAGAACATCCTGACGGAAATTGCTTCAAGCAATGAGGGTAGTAAGGTTGCAACAAACCTGGACAACTGGATCACCCTAGCAGAATGACAAAGCTTGCCAATACCAAAATCTAAATAGACTGTGCACCATTAGAAGCTGCATTTTTAAGGAATGAAAATTATTTTGGGACTGATTAATGAAATGGCTGGTGGATTTAGTGAAAGCAAGTGCAGACAGGTTCTCTTGACTGTAAGGCTAAAAACCAGCATTCAGGACAATGAAAGATAACTTGCTTCAACTTAATCAGCATTAAGATGGGGAAACTTAACTACAGCAGGAAGGGACAAATGGGCCCAAAGATTTATTTAACAAGTATTATGAAGATGACAAGGGAAGCTGTTATACCATCATACAGCTGTCACGATGAGGCCCTGTCAGGAGCTCTGTACCCAAGCTTGGAGCACTTTCCTTCCATTGGGATGGACAAATTCTTGAGCAGACACAGGGAACAGCTTCTAAATGATCAGCTAAAAGTTAGAAGAGGAGCACAGGATCGTGTCAGCTGAAGTTTAGCAACAAGGAGATAACAAAGACATGGGGTAGGGGGGAGGAAAGAAGAAGAAGAAGAAAAAAAAACTTACTGCAATGTGCGAAAGGAATCTACTCTGAGAAATGAAAACCACAGACAATCACACAAAGTTCAAAACAAAGCTTAAATTATTAGCATTGCCATCACATTTGGGGGGCATCTTCCTTCTTTATAAGACAATAGAACTCCCTGCTGCCAGGAAACCACACAAAACCGAGGCACAGCTCTGCCACCCAGGAGAACCCTTAAGGAGGCTGTACTCCCAGCTAAGCATCAGCTGAAGCTTCTTCATCACACCAACAAAAAAAGGGGGGTTACTTTTATTCTTACATAATTTTTGCTCATTAAAACATAGCACTAAAATTGGTTTCAATTGAAAGAAGGTCAGTTTTGCATTATTAGCATCAAATTTTCAGGCACTTGCCTTCCCAGAGGGGGTTGGTGGGTAAGGTGAATGTATCATGTTTCCTCTGACTACAAAGAAATCTTAATGATAAACCTCCCACCCGCTGTTTCTTCTGTGCTTATAAACAAAGTTAAAAACCTTTACCTGGTACTCAATTAAATGCTACACTATTAATCACACAAACTCAAGGTCAAACAAACAACAGTGCCTCTTAACTTTCCCTGCAGAGACAAAAACACCCTTTCAGCATTCATCTCAGCAGCCTATCTCACTTCTCAGTGCACTGTATTATCCAAAGGACACAAGCTTTAAGGCAAATTTAACAGCAAGTTTACTGTAAAGTGTCACCATGTACAAGCTTAAGTCCACAAGAGATTTCTCCCCACTACCTCCCCCCAAATTCCTTGTTTGAATTGACTCTTGATGGGATAGGAATGTGTGGCAGCAGCCCAGAATCTGGATTTAAGGTCTGCTAGTCTTTGAGAAGCTTCTGCAAGGCAGTGGTAAGCCATCCCAAAATGCCAATGGTGCACTGAATAGTTAAGAGCTCTTTCCCCTCTCAGTTATAAGCTTGCCTTTACTGCAGTTTCTAGTCATTGGATCTTCACAAATTGCTTTTTAAAGTGATGAGACTTCTAGCCTCCGTCTCCCGCTCTCCAAAGAAATATTAAGAGAAAAATAAATTATTCCTTCACCTGCTGTTTAACTTAAGTCTCTTCCATCTGGTATTTTCATGATTCTTCAGTTTGTTACTGTTACCCTTCTCGAACTGCAGATATGAATTTTATGTATTCTGTAGGTAACTGCACCAGTGATTGTGTTGTGATAAAAAAAACTTGCCTCTGACTTTTCCATCTGTCATAAAAACATGAAGTTGGCTTGTTAGGCCGACTGTTGTCAGTCGGTTCAGTGCAGTCAGCCTCAGTCACATGAACCACTTGAGAGCTCCTTTAGGAATACATCTAGTCCCACAACAGTTCAGGTTTTAATTACAGCCTTACCCCTAGCCCAGCTGGCACTCCTTACACCATGCCTTGGACCTCTTTACACCACTGGTTTGACTTCCTCTTTAGCACTGTTTATTTCTTCCAAAACTTTGTTGCTCTCCTTCAGCTCAAGTGTTCCTGCTCACCATTTTAGCACTCGAACTATGCTTCTTCCTTAGTTTTCCCAAAACCTGTCTTCCGAGACCTCAACTGTGAAACAAAGAGTACCTTGCCTGATTGCTCTTCTCACCTTATGTTAGGTAAGAACAGCATTAAGCACCTTCAGTGCATCCTGCAACCATCCAGCTACAGAAGGCAAATGCTGGGTGTAATAAAAAACAGAGCATGAATAATCACATTTCATTATGCATTCACAAAGTTCTGGCTTTTGAGTCTGAAACATTATTTGACGTTAAGATTATTTCATCTCACCATGTTCTCCCTTTGTCAGCACTGAATTCGTAACTATAAAAATAGGGATGTCTACAATGCACAAAAAGCTTGGCAAGTGCCTGGCATACTACTCAATACACAAACCTCGACAGACATTCAGAGGGTAGGTAGGTGAACTTAAACCTCTCCAAGTGCAAGTGAAGCCTTTAACAGTGTTTCCAGATCACTGTGTCTAGCTGTAAGAAAGTTACAGTTAGCAAGGTTGATGGGCTTCCATATACACTCCATCTTTATGTTCAATGACAACTTTTACACAACCTTGAAGGAATGTGGGCCTACCTAGGTGAGCTGCAGGATATGCAGCTGCCCTCTCTAAGCGGATACAAATATTCGCTGCTTCTACATTAACTGAAACCTCATGCTAAAAGTGACAAGATTAGAAAACCACATGGTAAGTACAAGGTAAATTGAATCCTTGGGATGCATGTCTATGCAAACAAAGTCATCTCAAGTTCTGGAAAACACAAACACGATAGCAGATCTGTGGAAAGCAAAGGGAGCTCCCCTTTGAAGTCAAATCAATTGTTGAGAGTAAAGCCACAGCAACAGCTGTAGCGTGCTTTTAAGGCTGTTTTCAGATATGAAATAGAGCATTAGCTGGCTGTAACAATTTGCCAACAGGCTCACCCATTATTTGAAGCATGACTTGATTTAGCGAAAACCTAAATCACCAGTTGTAATCCCTAAACACTAGGGGAGCCAAAAAACAGCAGAACAGTGTTTGGATTTTTTTAAATCCTCTACTACATATAATTAACTTAATCAGAATTTTGATGAAAATTCCAGAACAGGAAATTAAGTTTTGACCAAATGCCATATTGCCTTCTAGAACACAGTACCTTTTAAAAGATAAAAAGCATGTAAGCATTCCCAATTGCATCTGCTGTCACAGGTGACTGGAACTACTGTAAACCTTGAATCATCTACTGACCAGTAATTGGGCACTCTTAAATATCACTTTTGCCCTTAATAACTACTGATTTTAAAATGATATCAACCTTGTTCTTCTTGTACATCGTGCATGTTAAAACCAGTACTACTGGGGTCCATCATTCACCCATGCCAAAACAAAACTAACACCACACACTGAAGAAAAGGAGGGTTATTGATTTTATATTTTGTAGTATTTTCCTACAAAAAGAGGATGATCTTCATCCCATCAAGTGATTAGAATTGAAGGCCACAGACAAAGTTAGTACTAGGTTACAAGGTTGCACTATTTTAAATAACTTATCTTTCACCTTAACTCCTATACTTTTTTGTATGAGAACCCTGTACATAAGAACTGCCCGTTTTTTCCACCTGTATCAGTTGTTCTGACAGAACACTTCTCTTTCCAAAACCCAAAACTCTTGAATACACTCGTCAGCATGAGAACATAAGCTGCCTGACATTGAGTTATTAGTGTTTGGAGCACTACTGTTCCCTATCAGGCAGGTCATCTACAGTGGAATATACAAACACGATGCCACAAGTAAGCCAGAAATACGTACAAGATAACAAAATTCTAATCTTTAACAACAGATTTACCCTGATAGGATCTACAGGTTGTAAAACCACTGATTAATAGACTGCTTACTCTAGTAACAGTTTTTAATGTTGGTTAAATATAGAAACCTATGGTTTTTTTCTTTTATGACAACTTAGTCTTTACTCAAAGGCACCCTATACAATTCTCACGCCACATCCTTAAGAAGTTTCTCCAATAAAAACTCTTGATTGGTGCATCTGGATGCCTACCCACACTTCTGGCACTTCTAATGTTAAGTGAGGTGGCTTTAATTAAATGAAACAAAACCCATGTTCAGAAACGTGGATTTTCAGACACCACCATCACTCCTGAACTTCAGGCAACACTTCGATGCGAGCACATATTCTTTAGTGAGCTGGATTCAAGTTAGCTCAAGTACTGACAGAAGTGTGAACGTCAAGAGTGCACTACAGGAGACTCTGGGTACTGAAGCAAACTAAAAGTTGTTACCACACCTTTATTCCTTGTATCCAATAAAGTTAGCTCAGAAGATGCCCACATCCCATTAATCACAGTGTGAATTACACCAAAGTATTATGCATTCAGCTGATATTCTCATCCATTTAAGACAAAGTGCTCAGTAATACAATATAAAACCAAAGGGAAAACCAAAGTAGTAATGGCAAAAGATAGCCAAAGGGACCACAGTTTCTTGAATTCTCAATAGTTCAGTTGCACATCAATATTATCCTGGAGTCCTACCCCATTTATCTGGGGCCAGAGGTAAGCTCCCCAAAAGCAAAAACTGAGACTGAGAAGTATCACCACTTCTCAAACGTACAAATGAATTATTTTCCCCCACTTTCTCCCCAACAAAACACAGCATCTCACCTCAACTTACAGTATGCAAGTTCAAGGGGAAATATATATTAAGATGACCATAAATTGCATCTGTGATTTCAAGCTGAGCATAAGTATGAAAGTCAAACTAAAACACCAGCAGTTTTTTCCTTGAGTCCCTAAGTCTGTCAATCAATTCCTTAAAGTTTGTTTGAAGGGGAAGAGATTCCCCAATCAGCACCACATACATACAGAATATTTTAGTACAAAATCTTAGTCTTTTTGTTCTTTCACATTTACTAGACGTATATATTTTGCTGTAACCTGACATATGAGTTACCGATCCCAAAATACTTTTTTTTTTAAAGAAACCATCCTTGAAAACAAGCTTACAGCTACAACAACAGCCCAGTTCATGTACACTAGTACAAATTTTAATACTTTGTAGTTACTTGAAGCTAAGATATTATGAAACTCCTTGAAAAGATACGTGAGTACTAAAGTTAGGAAAGAGAAGCCCTTGCAAAAGGCAAAATTTTTAAAAATAATATTTGACCGCTAACCCCAAAGCTCTGTGATTACACATTGTGGCACGAAGTAAAATGGTCACGCCCAACACATACCAACTGAAAAGATGCTGAATATACCATAGTTAGAAAACAGGTGTATGTATCAGACTGTTTAAGAGAACAAAGATCAAAAGAGCTTTAAAACTTAAATATTACAAGACAACCCATGAACTACCCATGCACATGCAATTATCAGTGGCAAACAGAGGGCATTTTCATTTGTACAGTTGCAGCTGTACACATCTGTACAGGGTGGGTGAAACAGGTTTTGCAAGCAGGAGAGGAAGTCTGGAAGAACAAACTGGGTGAAAGCTAGCACAGAGGTTATTCTAGCAATACTAAGCAACTCTAAATTCCTCTAAGTGCTCTGTTCCATTTAATTTAAAGCTTTCTTGATAGAGTGTAAACTAGTGAATTTGTAGTTGAAGTTGCCCCAATTAGCTGCTGATAAGAACATTGAAGATCCATGAAATAATCACAGGACACATTATATTTGGGCTTAGTCTACTGCCCGTATAGGAACTTTCAATTTGAAAAAGAAAGATAAGTACACTTCTAAGATAAAATAATAGAATTTGCACATTGAGAAAGATTTAAGTGTTTGAACTATTTCATACATTTGCACTAAAAATTCTGAATATTCTAGGGTTTAAGTGTAACAAAGGCCAAAACATGAGCGCATAGAATTGCACAACTGAGATTCCCCAACATCAGTGCTCTGACATACTCACAGCACAGAAATAACAACCCAATCTTTTAACTATGACCTAAGCCTGAATGACAAATACATCCTGAAAACAAGCGTTGCTATTAATGTCACCATTCACATGTTAGAAATATTACACCCAGTCATTTAAGAAGTATGATTTCTGCTTTTTGGAATATTCCTGTCAACCTCCAAAGCTCTCACATGAGATAAAAATTGAGTGCATAAGGAGTAAAAGTAAACATTTTCCCCCCATCGTTAGTATTACACAAATGTATCATTTGTTAGTCACACTCAAAAGCATGAAGGACCTGCCATTAGTTGACTTAAGAAAAGCATTAGTATTATAACACAAAATCAAAATTTGAACCTGTAGCAGAAGGTTCTTGAGTTCTGACAGCAGCAGAGGAAGACTCAGTGTCTTCAACTTTTTCTTCTTGCAAACTAGAATCCGTACTGAGTACCGTGCTATGTGACGTGTTTCCAGGAGATGCTTGTTCACTGAAACTTTGGTCAGATTCAACGGTAACATCTAACTGGACTATAAGGGAGGGAAAAAAAAGAGTAAACTCAGTAAAGTGCACACAAAAGCATATTCTGGAACAATGTGTGTTCATCATATTACAGTACAGAAACAACCACCCATGATCAGACTGCTGTTTTATTAACACAAAATTAAGCTTTTACAATACAACCACTTGCATCTACCCTCTAAATTCAAAAGCTGCTTAAAAAAAAGACTACTAGGTCATGACAGAGAAATGGGATAGGTCTACTCATACCATTGTCAGAACTTTCCCTGAAAGAGAAAGGCAGTAAAGAACAAGACAGAAAAAATGAAGTATTACTTCTAATCAGTCCTAGAATAAAAGCATCTTGGTTGGTGTTTTTAGTGTTCAAGATGATTAAACTTTTAAGTTTAGCAATTAAATTACTTTTCCAATCAAAAGAATGTTAAATCTTCGTAATTACTTCACTTTTGCAAGCAAAACCTGCATCTCTTCAAAACTTTTCATTTAAGTCTTCTGTCAACCTGTGGAGCTCTCCCTCTCAAGGCAGCCAACGATCCAGCCAGTTACCTCTCTACTGGAAAAGCACCCTACACTCAAGGTAACTGCTAGGGTTACTGATGAACTGGGAACCAGAAACAGAAAACAATGAAGGCAGTAGAGATTAAAATAAGCTTTCCTTGAGTTTACTCTGCACTGCTACTCAAATCAGGTTTTAAATGCAGATTACGTGGTCTGCAGGTTAAGTGAGTGTAAATACAGTGCTTGCAACTAGAAGACTTCTATACCATACAAATCCAGCATATACTAGGAAGCTGCTTACCCTTCTCGGGCTCCTTTGGGCTAGATATTGCATCTTTCAAAGGCTGAATTTCTGTTGAAGTTGTGACATGATCTGTGTTTAAAATCTCATGGCTAACACTAGATGAGAGTCTTGAAGACCGCCTCCTGATCTGATCTTTTTCATGGTTATCTGAAGAGTTCTTCAATTTTTCCTGAGCTAGAAAAGAGAAATTTGATGGTACTATGAAGGCATGGGATTACTGAACAGCTCAGTAGCCAACTTGAAAGTTCATTTCCCTCCCAGTGAGGGTTTTGAATTGTTTTTAATTATTCTGTTTAACAGCAAAAGCCAAATAGCCCTAGTGATTAGGCCTCTCCACAAAAGCTACAATGATATCAACATCATGAATCCAGGGAAAAGCCTATTTTGTACATCTCTTAACATTTTCTTTTGTTAACAAATTTAAGATAACTATCACTATCTTACTGATAAAACATTACTTTAAAAAGTAACCATCCCACAAACATAAGTAATACCGTAAGTTAGATGTGACAATTCAGACACAACTTTAATCCTAAATGGTAACATGCATGCACTCAAGTTTTAATGCCTTCTGGTCCTAAGGAAGGGAAAGAGAGCCTTCTTCAGATCTTCATCTCCTTGATCAGAAAACTACATCTTCTAGAGTAATATTCTTTC
Source organism: Heteronetta atricapilla (assembly GCA_011075105.1). Lineage (NCBI taxonomy): Eukaryota > Metazoa > Chordata > Aves > Anseriformes > Anatidae > Heteronetta > Heteronetta atricapilla. The sequence continues at coordinate 1,157,699 of CM021750.1, forward strand.
TCAACAACACATTCAAGTTCTTTAAATGTCATTACACAATATTAAAAGTAGAAGCTATCAGACTGCAATTATGTGACTTTTTATTGAACATTAAAGTCTCTTTGCGAAGCAATGTGCTATAAATTCTCCATCTAGTAACTAAAAACATCCAAACAAAGTGTCCAAAGGCTACAAAGATGGTGAAGGGTCTGCAGGGCAAGACATAGGAGGAACGGCTGAGGTCCCTTGGTTTGTTCAGCCCAGAAAAGAGGAGGCCGAGTGGAGGCCTCATGGCAGCCTGCAGCTTCCTCATGAGAGGTGTGGAGCACAGGTGCTGAGCTCTGCTCTCTGGGGACAGCGACAGGACCTGAGGGAATGGCATGGAGCTGGGACAGGGGAGGGTCAGGCTGGGTGTTAGGAAAATGTTCTCCAGAAGGGTGGTCAGGCAGTGGGACAGGCTCCACTGGGCCTGCCGGAGTTCAGGAAGTGTTTGGACAATGCTCTCAGCCATGCCGTCTGATTTTTAGTGGTCCTGTGCTGTACCAGGAGGAGGACTCAATGATCCTTGGGGGTCCTTTCCAACTTGAGATATTCTCTAATTCTATTATGCCATGAAAACAGTTTCTCCAGCTAGAGAAGGGCTTCTGTAACCTTTTAAGCATTAGAGCCAATATAACTATTACCTCCCTTACACCTGTGAAATTCGTCAAGAACAGCAGCTTGTGGTTTCTCTATCCAAACCAAACTTTCAAGACTTAGGAGCTAATTTCAGCATGATGATCCCACACACAAACAGCCAATTTAAGAAGAAATGCAGCACCTGTATTTCTATTTCAGTTACCACAGTTAAAGATTAATACCACAGACATTTTCTTCCTCCACTTCAGCTTAGATGTACAAATACTGCGAGAATTCAAAACCAAAAAAATACTCACACAAGTTTCTTTCAACCCTAGGACGCTTTGAAGGAACTTCACCTCCTTTAGGTATTTTCCGACGTCTTAATTCCAAAGTTATTGGCTGCAGTGTTTGAGAACTTGGCTCTACATCATTAGAGAACAAAAGTTGACTAGACAGAAAGCCGGGAAACTTAAACATAAATTCACAAGTCCTGCAACTTAAAATACTAGATCCACAAAAATAGTTTCCCATGGCTTTAAGTCTACATGCAAGCATTTAATCCTACTACAGACATATTTTATAACATAGACTTAAGGCAAGTAACCTTCATAATCCCCAACCAAACCATTAGAACTCCAAATGTTAGTAACAAGCATGCTCTCAGCTGCCCTAAACCAAGCCTGAAGTTTTAGAAAATTGAAAACTTCTAGATACTTAGGTTATGGACAGAAGAACGAGTTTGTTTTTCTTTTTTAAGTGAGTTTACATGGGTTTCTGATACACGGCGTGTACATTTAAGTTCAACTACATACCTGTTGGAGGTGTTATTGGCGGTCTTCCACGTTTTCGTTTAGTTTCTTTCACATTTTCCTGGGGACTCTTTACATTGTCATTCTCAGGCTTCTTCTCAATTTGCGTATCTACTGAATATTCCATATCATTCTCTGATATATTCTCTTTATCTTCTTTTCCATTCTTAGATATATTCTTCTCTGAGACCTTGCCTTTTTCTGAGATGGCTATCAGTTTTCCTTCTTTATCAGATTGCTTAACCCTTTTCTCAGCCTTTAATGTCTTTTCATTCTTGTCTTTCTTTGCATTACCTGTTGCTTTCCTCTGTTCTTTAAATTTCTCCTGCTTTTCAGGAGATGACGGAATTTCATTACCTCTTTCTTTAGGCTTAGCATTACCCACAATATTCTGTAACAAAGAGGAAATAGGAAAATTAATTGCTGCAGCCTGAAAGTCCTCCCCCCACCTTTGTATTTAGCAGACTTGCACTTTTCCCAACTTTTCAAAGAATAAAGGCATATATTCTGTTGTAACCCCAAGATTAAAAACGTAAAGGTACTTGAACTGTTCAAAGACCAACACAGCATGGACACGCTGCTTTAACAGAACAACCTAACATATGCTGTTGAACTGTCAAAGGAATTAATCAGATACTTTCTGTGTCTTGGTTCTTATATGCAGGTTAGGGCCAGTAATCAACTCCGTTGTTGTATGCCAGCTTGAGCAGTGCTACCTTACCTAGAACACTGAGGGAGGAGTGGGAGTCAAGAGCACTGGCAAGGACAAACACCTCAATCACCTGCATACAAGATCTGTCATCATCTTTTAACAAAAGTGTCTCAAAATAAAGCAATATTTAGGTTGCCATCATCAATGCTACTGAAATGTGCTAGGTAGAGTCATCTAAAAAGCAACTGACATCACCAACTTCAACATCTGCATGATGTTAAATTCTACATGCTTATATTAAAAAATGAAATATAATCAAAAGACACTAAGCACTTTAAACTTCAAAATCTTTAATAGTCCCTGTCTGGTAAGCTACTGATAACATTCAATTCATTCATTTATACTCTTCATTTTTCCGTAACTGTGATACCGCAGCACAGACCCAGGAAGAACACCCCTGTATCAACAGTTCACTGTTATTGAACATCCTTTGCATGCTGCAATCAGGTTTCATCCCAACACCACATGGTGCGGGGATGCTGGTTTTATTCCCCCTACCTCTTTCCAATGCTCCTGCTACAGGCGATGCCTGAACACTTCTGCTTTGATCAACAGAAGCCTTCTAATTTTGAGCCCTGATCAATAATGTGTATCTGATCATATGTCAACACTGCCTTTAGTTTAACTAACTTCCCTCTTCATGTTACCTACTTGAAGCATTAGCAAGCAACCAGACTCCTTTCCAGCCACAGCACGGCAAGGCACAAGACCAGGAACAGAAGACTAGAAAAAACTTTGAAGGCTGATCACAAGATTACAAAGGTTGAATACCACTTGGGAAAAAACAGCTAATTTGAGTTATAGAAAATTCTGAAATGCACTTAAGTCTCAGTAATTCCTTGTACAACAGTACAGCTTGCCTCTTCCCACCCCAATCTTCCTATCGGTATGTGGATTACATGAACTGGTGCCTTTTAAGATTGCCATTTCCAGACCACAGTCCTAAGAAACAATTCTGATGCAATAAAATGGTGAACATGCACATCTGCTCCACCTTCTATGAGATGATTTCAATCATACTCTGCAGAGGTGATAAACAGTTTGGTTCTTTTTTGTGTGTTTTTGGCTTTTTTTTTTTAATGTTAAAACAAATTGCTGTGCATTTCAGAAGAACAGCTAGACAAAGAGAAAAAAATCTTTCATCATCTCACAAAGAAAATGCACTGGTGTCTGAGCACTGCTTTAACAAGGTATGAAAAAACTTATATAGTTTCCTTGAATACCACAGATGTGGGAGAAGCCTCAATGGAAGCCTCACATATCAGTTTAAAAACAAAAATCCAAAACCAAAAAACACACCACACCTCACACTCAAAAAAATAACCCTCAGACATAAGGTTTCATTAGCTGTGTTACTCACAGAACAATCTGATGTGAATACAATGAGGCACCACAACACAAACAGTCTTAAACTGTTCTTAAGCTTGCTGTGTTTATGGTTGTCTCTTGAATTAGCTCAGTTTTAATGAATTCTTAAAAGCTGTCTGTCCTTGCATAAATACTTATAATTTGCAGAGAGCGATAGTCATTATAGAAAAGAAGGCCAGTTTATGCTACTTCCTTCAGAAAACAGGTGGACTTTTTTTGTTTGATTAAAAACAGTTAAGACATGACTTCCTTGCATCTTCCTAGCTACAGCCTTTCCCTCTGTAGAACAAGACTACTCCAGTCCACTGGCAGCATGCTGCTGCATTAGTGCTGTATCTGAATCCACACCTCACGGAACTTACATTCACAACTGAGTCCTGAGCTCTCTAGCAGATCAACTGTTTAAGGAATTTATTAGAGCGCTCTGTTTACACAATCAGAAGTAAATCTTCCTTTTATGCTTTGTTATGCTAAAGGACAGAACAAGATGTTCTAGTATAACTTCTCTCTCAAGTTAAAAGAAAGTTTCCCAGCTGGCGGTTAAAAGAAGCAAACATATTCCTTGCAAAAACTATCTACAGCCACGTGGAAACACGAGAAACCATCTACGGAAGACAAGAGACAAAGTATTTTGTCCTTTCTATGAAGAATCTTTCTTCAGATTGTTCATCATCATGCATTTAAGGTTAAATATGGCAGAAATATTTCTCATGGCCATGAAGGTAATTCCCTTGTGAGTATGAGTCAACCCTGAATCAGGCATAATTATTAGCATTTGAAAGCCACAAAGTGCTCTTTAGGCAAGTCTGTAATAGTTTTTTCCCCAGTCTGGCAGATATACAAATCTGCAGACCAAGGAACAGAATCACAGAATTACGTAGGTTGGAAAAGACCTCTAAAATCATTAATCTAGCATTGCCAAGTCTACCACTAAACCACATCCCTAAGCACCACATCTACACATCTTTCAAATACCATCAGAGATGGCGACTCAACAACATCCCTAGGGAGCCTGTTCCAATGCTTCACAACCCTTTCAGTGAAGATGTTTTTCCTAATACCCAACACCTAAACCTCCCCTGGTGCAACTTCAGGCCATTTCCTTTTATTCTATTGCTTGTTGCCTGGGAGAACAGACCCTCATATCGCCAAAGCAGCAGCATGTCTCTTCAGAGCAGTGACAGATTTAAACTCTGCTTATTAATAATTCATTATTGGAATCTGTACTTAGGGCTTGTGTTGAGGGAGAGATCCAATTTTTGTTCAAACTTGAGAGTCCCAAAAAAACAAAAGCGAAGGGCATAAGTAAAAACACAGGCTACAACTATACCACAGAAATGTGTGGCAGGATCACCAACTTAAAACCATTCCTTTAATACAGGTTATTCTGAGGCACGCACTTAGAAGTTTTAAACAAGTTAAACAGGATCAGAATTTGTCACCCTTTCCTACAAAGTATCCACATGAAAACTGAATAGAAACAACTTCTTTCTTCTCACCATGAGTAGGACAAGATTTTTAGAATAGCCCACTAGTACTTTCCATCACTAGCTGAAGGTTGAACCCACAGAACAGAGCAGGTGAAGGGATGGTAGAACAGCCAAACCTCAGAAGAAGAATGTGGTTAGGAAAAAAATCTTCAGAAAGCTGTGAATGAACAACTACTCCAACAACTTCCTTAAAGGTCCCAAGAAAATCAAGTAGTTACTCTGGGAATTAATAACCTCTCTTCACTTCATAGTCCCTATCCCTTGGGAAAATATATATATTACAAAAATCATCTCAAACTGTGTTTCAGTATTCCACCACTAGTTTTAATATGTAAATTCTGAATATCCCAAGGATTTTTAGACCAATTTTTTTACACCTCTGACTTTAGTTCAAGAAGCGTGTTCATGAGAACATGAGCCCCAGAGTTTGTAAAACATGCCATGAAGATTTGCATACCCTTTTCAGTTTAATGGATTTCATTTCAAATGCACTGTATTTTAGCAATAGAGAAGTTTCATTCATTTTGTACTTCATTGTTCAAACCTAGTTAATTGCACCAACCGTTTTAGATTATTAGAATGGACACACTACTTACCTGATCTTTGGAAAAAGCTTTGACATGAATGTTTTTGACAGTCTGAACTACACCATCATAAAATTTCACAGTGTATGTACCTAAAATTTGAAAACAAAGCAGATAGTTTTAAAGATCAGAAGTTATTTAACAGAGTATCTACTAACAGCTCCAATAATGAAGCTGTATACTTTTTTCTCCTTGATCTTACAAGGTACAGTCAATAGAAAGAAAGCACAGCACAAGTCCATACTAATTGGTACTCAAAAAGAAGCATGACTGTGCTTTTAAGTCTGTTTGTGAAGAGTTTTTGCAGCTCTGACATCAGTTTTACTGCAATTATAAATTAATATATATTATATATGTATTAATATATATACACATATATATCATAAATAGATTATAAATTTAGGAAGAAACTTTCTCCAAATATATACTTAAAGCAATTATTGACTAGATAACCCAGAAGGTTCTTTGTTCATAAAAAGGACAAAAGGCTACATTAAGAGTTGATGACAGATTAAGATATGTAATTTAAAGAAAAAGTCCCAGTTGTTTTCTGTTTCTGTACTCTCTCCTCTCAACCAAAAAGGCACACAACTATAAACGTACTAGCAAAAAGCACGACAAAAACGTAAGTGAGTCCTTACCATCTTTGTTAACTGAAGTAACTTTGGCTGGATAGAAGCGACAGTCAGACCAGCATGCCAACACCTGATCATTTATATGAAAACCCTACAAGACAGTATTTAAAAAATGTTTTCATCTTGGAAATACAGAAATATACATCTTTATTAAAACATCTGAACAATTAACTTTCCATTATTTAAAATAAGCCCTAAAGCTTATACAGCGGACAATGAAGCAAGAGCACATCAGTTTCACATTCTCAAATGTCCTTTATTTTCTACTTACTGCACATCCTTCTTCCTCGTGTAATCCTTCTTTTCTTAACTGTATTTTCTCTAAGGGACGCAAGTAAGGACTGTCCCAACAAAACCATTCATCATATCTATGGTTCCAGCGTTTGAAATGGATAAGCACTTTTCCTTCTTCATAATCAATTTCTTCAATATGAGCTGGATACCTGGACAGAACAGAGATTAAAATATTTCAGTTAAGAACAAAGATGTCCCACATTCTTACTCTAACTAGAGTGTAAACATTACGTGCAGATTGCTTTCTGCATGATCAAAAACAAAATAGATGAAGACCGCTTGATCAGGTGTGGTGGGGATCCATGTCACTGTACCTAACAACCTCAGAGATTCTACAGTCTCAGTAGTATTTGACTTATTACTTGTATAAACAGTAAAGATGCTACAGATGACTTGGAGCTCAGTACAGAATGAATCCCAGAACTGAACAACAAAGCAAGCACTGGTTACAGAAAGAGAAGACAACTGAGGAGTTTCTAGTCTGGGGTGGAAAAACCTAGCTAGAGATCAGTAAGTCAAAAAAGCTTTCCCCACACCTAGAAATTTTACATGTATACAAAATTGATAGATTCAGCTCCCTCTTAACAACATCTGAAGGTCAATATAGTAACTTCTCCCAGAGATAGTCATCAACATGTTTCATCAACTGCCTCTTCAGATTAACTGTAGAAGTCCAATGTAGACCGTAAACCCAATTTAAGTTTTGGATTCGTAAAGTTAAATTCCATCTTCAAAGCTCTTGGTACACTGAAAGGACAGGAACCAGAGAGCACACACACGATTTCTAATCAGGAAGACCTCAATCCATGCATTTCTTTAATTGCATTGGTAATTTGCAACTTAAGTATGTATTTCAGAATCACAGCACATTTCACTACCCCAACTGAAGATAACATCCCAAATTTGAAATTTTCCCTCTGCAGTAATAGCACCAGGAGAAAACCTTAACTTGTCAACTTGTCAGTGTTTTTTCTTCCAGATAACTGAAAATAAGATCCCACTGAATTCTGGAACAAAGGCATAAAGGAAAAAAAAAAAAAAAAAAAAAAAGCCGTATTCTTTACCTAATAAATCACACTTACAGATCACGCTTAGGAAGACAGAACAAGGGCTGCACCAGAGACTTGCATGGCAGCCACAACCTAAGGCCCTGCCTAATACCACATACCTCACCTCAAGCGTTGCCATTAGTTCATTCCTGTGTAGTATCAGAACACATGCAGCAAAGGCTATGGAGGAGAAAGAAAATAGGGTAGCAGATACTAATGGTAGGGATATCTTTACTCCTTCCTTCCTAGGAAGTAACTTCCTTTTTTGGGTGATGGCCGAGAGATGTCACATTTACAGAATCACAGAATCATCTAGGTTCGAAGAGCCCTCCAAGATCACCGAGTCCAACCTCTAACCTAACGCTAACAAGTCCCCCACTAAACCATATCCCTAAGCTCTACATCTGAACGTCTTTTTAAAGACCTCCAGGGAGGGTGACTCAAACACCTCCCTAGGCAGCCCGTTCCAATGTCTAACAACCCTTTCGGTAAAGAAGTTTTTCCTAGTATCCAACCTAAACCTTCCCTGGCACAAAGTTAGCCCATTCGCCCTCATCCTGTCACCAGGCACGTGGGAGAACAGACCAACCCCCACATCGCTACAGCCCCCTTACAGGTACCTGTAGAGAGCGATAAGGTCGCCCCTGAGCCTCCTTTTCTCCAGACTGAACAAGCCCAGCTCCCTCAGCCGCTCCTCGTAGGACTTGTTCTCCAGGCCCCTCACCAGCTTCGTCGCCCTTCTCTGGACTCTCTCAAGCACCTCCACGTCCTTCTTGTAGCGAGGGGCCCAAAACTGAACACAGTACTCTAGGTGTGGCCTCACCAGAGCCGAGTACAGGGGGATGATCACCTCCCTAGCCCTGCTGGTCACACTGTTTCTTGTACAAGCCAGGATGCTGTTGGCCTTCTTGGCCACCTGAGCACACTGCTGGCTCGTATTCAGCCGACTATCAACCAATACTCCCAGGTCCTTCTCTGACAGGCAGCTTTCCAACCATTCCTCTCCCAGCCTGTAGCTCTGCTTGGGGTTGTTGTGCCCCAGGTGCAAGTCCCAGCACTTGGCCTTGTTGAGCCTCATACAGTTGGCCTCAGCCCATCAGTCCAGATAAACCCAAAACTGCTCAGGGTGATAAGGAAGAAAGGTTCTGAAGTCCTTTCACGTATAACAAAATTCTATTAAATTTAGCTTTCTCTTACGTATCTCAGCAACCACAAAACACTCAGTAGAGGTAACTACAAAAATGATTATCCAGTTCCCTGCATAGAACAGCAAAAATGGAGGCAGGAATTTCCAGGCCCTCTCAATGAGAGGCCAGCAGAAGCAAGTTCTTGCCTGAAGCTAATTCAGATTCTCAAAGATAATGAGGGATACTGATAAAGAATGATCAAGAACAGACTTAAACTAATGATCTGTTCTACAAAGACATCCGTCTCTGATAAACCCACGCAATCCACTGATTTTCTCCTGCAGGGGAGAGACGTGCCCACGTGACCGGAGCCAAACTATACAGTCCAAGACTATTCCCTTCTTCAGACAGGGAAAGGAAGAACAAAATCCTTCACCACAAGAACCGCCATCTGGGAACCGTGCACCAGTATCATATGCACCTATTCCATCTCGCCTTCTAAAGACCCCGATAGTGGGAGAGACACTGATCTATCAACAAGAGCAGCAAAAACAGACTTGACAGTAAGACTCAATTTTTAGCCTGGCTGAGAGTCAGCGTGGGTGAACTGCAGTTCCTGGATAACATACAGGGAAGTCTGAACACCTTCCCTTTTTGAGGCAACCACCATCAGTGAACAACGTTCAGTGCTCAACTGGAACACAGAATATATTAGAAGTTCTGCTACATCTAGCTAGAAACTTCAACGGCCCTCCCCAGTGTTACCTTCCTTTCAGCTACAAAGCACCATGGCACACTGCCCTGTGCCTGGAAACTTTAAAGTGAAGAAAAAAAGTTCACAGGTTCTCAACAGCTCTGAGCACTACACAGTGACACTGCAAGCTTCCTTCCTCCAACAGTTATCCCCTAGCCTTCCAAGTGTTGAGCAAGCATGCCACTTCAGGAGGCACAAGTCCACAGATATACACAGAAGTGCTAGAAGCAATACAGCACATCCCTACAACGTTCATAAAAAGCATATCCAAAAAGCCTGTGAACTTGCCATGGGTCAGAGGTAACTTAAGGAACTTGTTTAACCAGGAAAACACACTATGGAAGGATATGCAAAGTGAAAAGCCAACAGCTGAAGTCTGGACTACAAAGCATGAAAAGAGCAGACTGCCATGCATCCAGGTGTGGGTCATCCTCTCCCAAACCACAAAGGAAGCAGCAAGCTGGCTTCATGGGCTTTCAGAGCAACTAAATGATTTGGAGCAAGAAATCACCAGCAGAGATTGATTTGATTATTTACCCAACAACCTGTGAAAAACAAGCTGCAATCAAAACAACTTCATATGATTTATCAGGAGACTAAAATGAACAAATGGCCTTCCAGCTCAATTCAAAAGGAACCATGAGTTCCTTCAAGGCCTTATGCCTCATGAGCTAGCTAAACAGCAAGTAAGGGAAAACCTCCAAGAAGCACAAACGATGGGAATAAGTTTTGATAAGAACACCCAAGCAACAAGCAAAATCTCAGAACAGCGTAACTCATCAGACAGGAATTCGCAGTGACTGGCAACTTCAGACTACAACTGTCAGAACAACATGAAAATAAGTTTCTTGTACAGACAAGTGTAAACCCCTCCCTTTTCTTTGTAGGAGTATTTGGAAATTCAAAATCACATCGCTGACTGAAGTACTTCCCCTCTCTCCATACTGGAATAATTTGTATCCCTTTCCTTTCCTATGTACTTAATTGCAAGTGCTGTAACACCCCTTTTTTTCTTGGAGCTATGAAGGGATGAGCTTACTGTAGTCAAGACAACGGTAAGAAGAACAGAAATGTCTCGGAGGACAACAGCTATGAGCTTCCAGCTTCCATCCTTTCAGTAGTGGAACAAAATTCTGACAGCATGAACAATTAAACAATCTTTACCATAACAGGACAGTACAATTATCCTAGCAAGAGTAATCTTGATCTCAATATTTGAGAACTTCAACTAGAATCAAAAGTTTCTTTATAACCATTTTATTTGCACAGCAAATGAAAGAACTGGAAAGAGGTGTTATTAAAGTATGGTAATACAAGGGATGTCACTGTTCACTACTGGAGGCATCCAGAGCAGTGTCATCCCTTTTCTGTTAAGAAACCAGACCTGGGGCTAACCAACAGTGAAGATTTTAAATGATCCAGTTCCAAAAGTGTCAAGAACCCAATTCAGCAGGGACAGCATGTGCACTTGAGTCATCACAGCTGGCCTCTTTAGGATCCTCTAGCCTCAGGATCACACTACCAGAGCAGTCCCACTACTCCATCCTCTGAACCCCAGCACTGTGTACCGAGAGAACATTGTGCATGCATGCAGGCACTATCTGATGGACAGAGCTCTTCCCCTTTAGTGCCTTAAGGTTAGCAGACATTGTCAGAGGTCCTTCATGACAGCTCTGATGTGTCAGTCAAGCCTTTAAAGTAAGACAAGCACCAGAAGTACTCACTGTACTCTCTAGAGCTCAAGTCTAGAAGGTTACCCAGACAACCAACATCAGGGATTTAAGCACACATTCAATACATTATGATCATTAAGACACACCAAAGCAGCCTTTGATACGCGATCTAAGTGTGTCATTCACTTTGCAGCCTGGCACAGAGCAGCTGTTACACTGACTCCTCTGCTGGCATGTGCAAGCTTTTTCTATTCAATAGGGCTGGGGGGCTGGCATCATCTCCAAACACTGTGGAAGTCCTGAACTAGCATTCCAGGGCAAGAGTTGCTGCCATGAAAGGCAGGTAAATGAGGCTCAGAAATGAAACACTTTCCAAAGCACTACTGCAATTTGAGAAGCAATACCGGCCCACTAATTGACTCCTGTGTTTGGCATTGAGCACAGAAATCAAAGGCAGCCCTCTGTTCAAAGAGGGGGCTTCTGCCTATGTTTAAGTACCAAGATAGCAACAAAACAAAAAGCTTGGACCTCTGAAGATCTAGAAGACAAAGCATCTGGAAACAGAAAATTTTATATCCACGTAAAAGGAGTGCATTGTGGCCGTATCAGTGAGTGGTCCTGTTCATGCAGGGGCAGGTGAAAGTACCACAGGAAAATAGTCTGCTGTCCTCTACAAATCCATACCTTCTATGAAATAGATTGGACAGGTATCCCCAGTCTGTCACTGCTAATACTGCTAAGAGAAAAAAAAGCCCTCAGTTCTTAAAGGCTTTGGTTCATAACCCCTTAATACAGACATATATGGAGATTACCAGTCAAGGAAACTTGTGGACTTTCTGACCCAGGTTTCCAAAACTCAGCAAAAGCAAAGAAAAAAAAAATCAAAACTAAGTTGCAGAACAGTGTACAAGACACGTCATTTAAAATCAAGAGCTTTTAAAAAATAAACATGTTTGGTTAACATGTTAACCAAAATTTGAATTTGGTTAAATTCAAATTTAAGTCAAGGGATATGTGGAAAGTAGTGGGTGTTGAATTCCATCCCAGCCTGCCAAGTTTTCCCACGTAACAGCTACATACTCACTTTGAGCCATTGTTGTTCTCCCAACATGTCAGATAGGTAGTCACTAACCAGAGTTTTTAGTCCTATTCAAATGTGTTCTATACTAAACTGTACCTCTAGTAAGCCTACACTACAGACAGGTTAAGAAACCTTTTTTGTAGGCTTGACAATTATTTCTTGTATAAACAAAGCTCAGGAAAACAAAAGATACACGCAGATTCCAACTGAAGCCTTGCCTATGCAACTCTCAGTCACACAGGAAAGGCAACATAAAATTTAACTTAATATTTGCGCTTCATGTTCTTTCAATAAAGAACTACATTTAACATTATCTAAACAGAAGGTTGGAAGTTGGCCCGAATTGGCTCAGTTACCCCAAGTTAACTTTTAGACCTTTTTTCCCTCCTGCTGCAGTTGCTAAGTCTTCTTCCTTACAATGTGAGTCTGCAAGACAAGCTCTATAGCATTCCAAACTTAATAGCGTTTCCCCATCCAGTTCATTAATTTGGTGGCTGACCACTACCCTCAGGCTATAACAATTTCAGACTTTAAAGCCTACATCTGCTTAACAGCGATGGGAAAGAAAATACTGAGGAACTACCTCGGGTACTCTCTACTTCAAAGCATTTATCTCTTCACAATGACTACTCTGTGTATAGCACAATTTAAAGCCTGAATTCCAGAGTACCAGTCTGAAGCCCTGCTAGGTCTGCGTAGCCCTATTTCCCAGACATACAGCACTAGTACACGTTTTAAAAGGCCAGCACAACAGATCAGCACGTATTGCCCATTTGAAGCACTGGTATATAAACTGCTAGAAATTAACTATGTTCCTAAAAACAAACGACCAGGACTCTAAATACGGTATCAGTATAAAATGTTTAATATATTAAAGACTTAGAGTTAATATAATATGAATGTTTTTAAAAATATACCAGTTTTTTAATCTGTCACGGGCTTCCAACTGGGCTCCCACCTCAAAGTTGATCCCTCTTCTATTCGGAGGATGTTTTGTCATTTTGTAAAATCAACACTGCTGATTTTATTCCCCTGAAAAATGCAATTAAATATCAATCACTAATCAAGACACATACAAAATAAACTTATGCACCATAACCCCCAAAAGCTAAATGTTAAGGGACCCTAGTATTTCTTGTTCACAGGAAGTACTGGGGACAATTACCTCTTAAACAAGAGATCCCAAGTGACAGTGTGCAGAATCATTCAAGAAATGTGTTCAAAAGGATAGCTACCAGACAAGGAAAGATTGAAGCTCAACCTTTGTCCGTCAGTCAGTTAAGAACTCTGCAACCCAATGTTTATTCAAGACTGAGAGAGAACTTTTATATTAATTCCCCCCTCCCCTTCCTGGTTTTAATGAAAAAAATGAATCCAGTAAATAGGAAGTGGGCATAAACATACATAGTAACAATCTTTCCAAATCTACTATGTTAGTGAAACACTCTTGAATGCTGTGTCACCTCATCACTACAAATGCAGGAGTTTAAAGAATTACACGGATACTTTAACCAACTTGAAAAAACTGCCTAAACTGTTTTCATATTTGTGTTTTCTTCCCTCTTCTCCACCATTTTAACCAGAAAATAGGAAGTCTCTTAACACGTGTTTTCAACAGACAAACATTTTAAGAAATCTTGCCAAAGGTACATTTTGTATAAAGCCTGATCAGGAGCTACTTCTCCCAGATTTTTGTCAGTCACTTCCCACAATTGTAAGATACAAATTTTGATCCATTCCTGTAGTCTTTAAGCTCCCGAGATCCAAACATTTGAGCATGCTTTACAGACTACAGTAAGAAGACATGACAGAATACCACAGAAGGGTTTGGGTTGGAAGGAGCCTTAAAGCCCACCCAGCCCCAATTCTTGCCATGGGCAGGGGCCCCTGCCCCCAGCCCAGACTACCCCAGCCCCACCCAGCCTGGCCTTGGGCACTGCCAGGGATGGGGCATCCACAGCTCCTCTGGGCAACCTGGACCAGGGCCTCACCACCCTCAGAGGGAAGAATTTCCTCCTGTATTTTGAGGATTCAAATAAAGGTACATAAAATGGATGCAAATTAATTTTTTTTTTTTTAAAAAAAAAACTGTCTCATGCTCCAAGAATGAGTAGACATGCACAGGCAACTGAAGTAAGCAGTAGCATTTTGTACCACAAAATAGATCAACAGCAATGACATCTGCTGAGCTGCACCTATAAAAAGGTTAACATTCTTTTATGAAGAACTACTCAAAGTTCAAATGTGGTTTGGAAACCAAAGATCTTAAAGGAAGCCATAAAGCCTCTATCACAGAGAAAAGCTACTCCACTGACACACTTGCTGTACCAGGCCATTGGCATGGGAGGGCCATACAGGCACCCCCACAACCTCAAGCATCACAAGCACATTACAAAGAAACTGCTCTAGCAGAAGATTACCTGTTTTCTTCCTCTGAAGCACAGCTTTGTAACTACCTTCTCTATTATTAAAACAGCCTGCAAAGGTATGGGAAAAAAAACCTGCTATTGGCAGCAAGCTCAATTCACTCTCTATACAGTGATTCATTGACACTACCTGCAAGACATTTTAGCCACCTAGAAACTGAGAATCATTGCAAGTTACTTTTCTAGAGTATCTGATAAACAGCTGACTAACCCAGCATGGCTCTGAATCAGCCCAGGAACCAGAACCAGTGCTGTCTTACATGGCTAGACATTTGGGGGTGTGGGTGTTACCTTCCAGCTCCATAGCTTTTAATTAGAAAAGGGGAGGGGAAAAAAAAAAAAGAAAACTGGGGGGTTACACTCTGAAGAAAAAACACTAAGAATAAAAAAAATCCCACCAACAACTAATGCTATTCTGAAAATCTAAGAAGTAACTGGAAGTTTATTTTTTCTTTTAACAGCTTATCCACCTACACCTCAAACATCCTCTACTTCCTCCACAGATCTACATCAATGAAATATCACTTTCTGGCATTAGCTACAGAATTCGATGCATCCCAACAGAGCAGACACACACGTTGCTTAATGCTTGTAACACAGAAGAACTTGGGGCTGCAAGTTGACTCTTGTCCAAGTAAAGTTGTTTGCTTTTTTCCCTTTCACTGATAGGGACACGCAAAGACCAAGTACTCCTAAATGCCACAAGTACACTAATGAAGCTTTACAGATGGTCCCCCTTCAGGAAAAGCTGCAAGGCAGTCATTCCAGCTCGCCTGCAAGAGGAGCATACCAGCCTCCTGACTTCAGCAGCAGTAACTCGTACGATAGGGCTTCTACGCATAAACGTCAGCAACTTTGACAAGGAAGGTCTTCCGGTTTCAGTTAAATATCAAAATAAAAAGAATTAAAGAGCATCACAACAAAAGGGAAATCTGAAGAGACAGCAGAAGTCATTTAATTTTATTTAGAGGGGCTGCAGGTCCTCTAAAACTGAACCTTCCTCCTCACAGCTAGTCAGCTGAACATCATTCATTAGAGCACACCCTTACCACCCCTCACCAACTTAGCCAAGCCTGTTACAAGGCAACTGATCAGGAAGTTAACAAGAACAGAAAATTCAAGGAAAAAACCGCCCGCATCACCACCTATTCCCCACGTTCTTCCTTCCTTTGCATCGTCAAACTTGGGCTCCTTTGGGTTCTCACATCCCTCTGATCCTGTTTAACTCAATCCAGCAGTCCCTATGCTTAAATGCCCTGCAAACCAGGCTGTCTTCTTCACTTGCAGCTCGTTTCAGGAACAGCTTCCTCCAGCAAATACATACTTGACAGAACATTACACAACACAGGTAAGTTAGTAGAGGAGCTCAACAGTTCTAGAGAAAGACTGAAAGCAGATGATAAAACCTTTACTGGGAGCCATCACATAACTCTTCGTGAACAGGGCCAACAGGTGAACCCAAACCCCTCCACATTGCACCAGCATTACCTTGACCTTCTGGAGTACCTCACTGCTCAGAAAGTGAACACTGAACAGTGTTTTTCCTATGGTTCAGATCTTAGGTTCTCTGTCCACTCCTGCAATAACTACCTAAAAATTTTAAACTATACCAGAACAGATTATTGAAAACAACACCAGACAGTCTCTAGCAGAAAATTAATTTATACTGACTTGGCAACTAAAGCAAGACATGGGCAGGCCTTTCACTTCAGTAACTCCAGGAATCCATTTTCCTCAAGTGCTCAAGACCACAAGAAAAGCAAGTGGTGGTTACTAGATCTACCCAAAAAGCTGAAAGGTTTTCTCTAAAACATCTTATTCCACTATGAAAATCAGGAGAATTTCAGAAACCGCTACTCCAGAATTTAGACAAGTTGCTTGTTTCAACAGAAAGCATTTCCAAATCTGTGTGACTAGAAGCACATGTTTCTGGTGTTTACACGAGAGAGCCTTACCTTCCCTGTAAGAGTCAGGGTGAAGCGATTTAGATTTAAGACTAACCAAATACTTACAGGTACCAATTAGGAAGGTACATTTATATGTAAGGACAATGCAGAGAAGAATACTCTTAAATTAATAGATCCCTTTGGGAATCATGATTTTTGTCTTTCAGAACAAGCCTTCTGCTTCCATTAAATAGGTCCTGCATACCCTCTTCGGTAGCATTTCCTAGTCTCTTCAGTTTTACGCTCCCATGAGTGCTTAGCCCCAAATCTGGTGCATCAGGAAGTTTTGACACAAGAAGGTTCCTCTAGAAATGGAATA
Organism: Heteronetta atricapilla; assembly: GCA_011075105.1. Lineage (NCBI taxonomy): Eukaryota > Metazoa > Chordata > Aves > Anseriformes > Anatidae > Heteronetta > Heteronetta atricapilla. The sequence continues at coordinate 1,174,566 of CM021750.1, forward strand.
ATTCTTTCAAATTGTCATGTAAAATGTAATTGAGCAGTTAGGGCAGTCACTAATACCAGCCTCGTATTTTCTCTCTGAAAACTGCAGAATCACTGCAGTCTTTTCCAAAACCTTAGCTACCTTTGCAAACATTGTCTTCCAAATCACTCATGACTATGACTGAAACATTCCCTACAATCACACCAAAACAAAACCCTGCCTTTAAACAAGTTCCATTTCCAAATGGAGTATTATTTCAGTATTTCGTAAGCAGCTTAGAAGGCAAATTCGCTCCCACAATTCAGCCTCATTGTCTTTGTACTTTGTGCCCAACCAGGGATCTCCCTCCACCCTCTCAACAGAGCCCAATTCACAAAAAAAGGAGGAACTCGATGAATAACCATAGCTCTCTGGCTTCATAAAGGAGCACGGTTAGCTTTGGCAGATTGCACAAAAAAATACTTAAACACTCAGTACAAAACAGTATTAAGTTTTATTTGGAGTGCTAAGCTTGCTGTCCAATTCCAATAGGCATTCTACATTCCTGGTGGTTCCATAGGACTACTGAAAAGAGGAGGCAGGGCAGGTAGGGAAGGTATCAGTTTAACAAAAAGCACTTGAGAAACTGGGGAGTGAAAGGAACCAGCAAGAGGCTGTCCTATGTTCTCTGGAGATGCAGTACAAGCGTAACTCAAAGCTGGACTTCTAAACCTAGCCCCAAGATTTGAAATATAGGTCCTATTCAAGCAACAGAAAACCCAGGTGTATTTTGCTTCCTTTATATATGGCAGTATAAGCAGTTTCTATGCTAAGACAGGATAAGAGTGGATTCCTACAACACATAAGCTGACTCTGCCATTCACTCCAGCACTAGACAGCATAACAATACTGCTAGCATATCTAAATGCACATTCTGAAACTGTGTCCAATCACATTTTGCATATAAGGTTTTTACTGCTCAGCAATAATTACTTTTGACCTCTTATTTATACCATATGCATACATCACATCAGCCCTTGCATCCTGCATCAATGGTAAAGCAATGAAAGCCTCACCCAGTTCACCCCCTACAATATGCATGCCCCCATCAGGAATCCAGAGAAGTCCATGGTCCCCACCGCAATCGAAGACCTTGCAAGTGGATGACCACAGCCATGCTGTGCTGAAACCACAAACCTGCAGATGAGAAAAGGTATCAGACTGTATATCAGACTGCAAAACAGTACTTACAGGCACCGTTTACATTATACCATTCTAACGGCATCTTCTGAAGACTAAGTATAAGAATCTCACAAACATTTAACCACCACTTTTGAGAACTATTCTGGCACTGACTGGGAAGGCTGATTACAACAGACTTTTTTGCCTGTGCCATGCCTAACAAGTCTTGCCTAGAGCTTCAGTGCTACTGTGAAGTATGCCTCACTGTATTTTACCCTACACTTAGAAAACAGTTCCTGTACCAGCTATTAATCTAAGGAATCCTCTGGTCCTGCTTCATTGTTTATATACACCATTTCATAGCAAGATGAGAAAATTTCAGGACTAAACCGTAAGTTACAGGAGATACGCTTATCACTGTTTTGTTTAAAACACAATGCTGCAGATATTCAATCAAGTTCTTTTTTAGTTTCTTCTTTTCTTTTAATGCAATAGGAGCAAAAACAGGAAAAACATCTGAATTAAACATGAAGACTATTAGACACCACAACAAATTCCCAAGAACACGGTAACATCTCAAAGACACTCCAAACAAGACACTGGACTACACGTGGTTGTACTTATGTACACCTTGCAGGATTCTCAGCTAGATCTTAACCAATGCTTACTTCTTGCTTTAGAAGTTTGCCAGACTCAATCAATTACACAGGAAATAAACTGCAACACAACACCTAAACTGGATCCTGAACTGATACTTGCAACTTCTGTAAGAGTAATACTGTATAGCTAACTCCTCAACACTGAAAACATTCACTCAAAGCATAAAACTTAGTATTTTATTTCAGACATACTTCTAGTTCACAAATGTAGACTATCAAACTGACACCAAGAGAAAACCTACATTTACCCTGCTCTACATGGAGAAGCCAAGATTTACTCGAAGTACTCAGTGACAAAAGTGAAGAGGTGTTAGCAAACAGACTACCCTTCCTGGGTCAAGATCCTCATGTTCCCCCTAAGACAGCGAGAATGTCATTTTCATCCTATCAACAGTATCATATACAACTACGGTGTCGATTCAAATTGGTGATGAGACCAACATGGAAGCAGATATTATGAACACTGGCAACTCAAAAAAAAAAAAAAACAGAGGAAAACACATTTTTTCTGTAATGAAATCTATTTAGATTACCAAGTGCAATTAAAGAAATAAGTACTCAAAACTGACAAGAGTGCTTTTGTCATTTTATCTCCCACTTAGCTATTCTGGTTTCTTCTTTTTTTTTTGTCCTTGTAACACACTAATGATAAAAGATAAACACTTACACACTGAACAAGCAAAAAGATTTTGGAAAAAGGTTTAAGCCACATGAAATAAAGCAATTTTTCCTAAATAAAACAAACTACATTTACGAAGAACTACTTTAACCCAAACTGCTGTTTTTCCCTTCATCTGAAAGACTGCAATGCCTGCTTTAAGAACACCAGAGTTAGATTTATAGGATCAACAATGCCTTTGCAAGAATTAAGAAAAACATGAATTTTAAAAGAAAAACAGTAGAAGGTTAAAGAAAGAAAAGCTACGTCTAAGAAAACTGAAGGTCCATGCTTATACTCACCAAGAAGAAACACGTTGCTTATTTGGCCACGAACATTCCAAACACTGCTGTACAACTCTAGAAAATAAAAAAAAATACTCATAAGTTCTAAGACAAAAAGTACTTCAGAGTTCAAAAAAATACTTCCTCTACAGAGAATCATACAGTATGACCTCTGGAATATCAATTTGATCTGGAAATACTACAATACAGAGGGACACCAGGCTGCTGTGATCCAAATTATCGATGAACTGCAAGGTCCTTAAAGACAATCCACTCCCCTGTCCCCCCCAGTATCCTGATCAAATTTCTACATCATTTATCCTTCACACAGCAGAAGCCACCAGTAATTTAACTGTTATTGCTTCTTTCTGCACCAGGTATTTCAGAGTAACTCCACCAAGTAAGCGAGTAGACAGCATATAAAACTTTGTGTGTGCTACTAACTCACCATTCAACAACCTATTCAAATGTATGTAGCTTAACAATTTACATCTACCACGTAGTCAAAACTGCACTTAAAGAAAATCACAGGATACCTTCAGTTTTATGATGCACATTGAGAATATATAGCCCTAGACAAAACATCAGGCTAAATACCCAGCAGAGATGATAGTCTGTGCTTACCATCTCTTCCAAAAGACTGCTAAACACAGAAGAAGACCCTACTGGTGGTTTTCTTTCTTTTATATCATTTACGAAAATTTTTAAGTGCCACTTTTCCAGCCAATCACTATTTGGCAGGTAAGATTTTAAAGCAAGTGTATCTGAAACATCCAAAGAGACTAGAGTGCAACTACTCCGAATCTAACACCTTCTTTTCTTCCCACGAGTTCAATGAGAACTACTACTACTGAGAGAAGCCCAGAAATGTCACTGTACCAATTATATTCTTATTGCCCAAACTTTCTTTAACTCTGAGGATGGAAGCTTAAAAAAAAAAGCTTCAATTCTGAGATGTCCAAATATGAGAAACAGCCCATAAACAAAACCAAGACTGCCAGATCTAAGTCAAAGGGTCAACATGCCTGAGCAGTCTCAATTTGGAAGCACATCAAAATTCTTTGCCAAATAATTACAGCAAACTGGGATTCGAAGTCATTACTTCTGATGTAATACAATTTGTACTCATACCGGTGGATTTCTGCTGCACAACTTTGTTTTTTAGAATTTCTTAACAAGTGATCTTTTAGTACGGCTAATTTGAAAAACAATCAAAATCTTATCTGCAACAAAAGCCTTTAACTAGTTCAAATAACATACTATAATGAGCATGGCTTTTCAGATATACCATAAAACTTATGTTTTCTTAATATTTCATATATAAATAAAATATATATATATACACAAAAGAAATATTTAGAAGAAACTCTGACTACTACTTCAAAAAAGCAGCCTAAAAAATCAACAGAAAAAAAAAGACTGGTGTGAAACAATTCTGTCACTGAATAAATCTAGCAACTTAAGATTCTTAAAATCTCTCTGATTTTAGATCTCAGTTAAGAAAGATTAAGTTCAGTGTGAAGGATATTTTAAGGTGTAAATTAAGGTGTAAACAGCAAGAACTCTTGAGAGAGTTCCAATGTTTGACAACTGAAAGACCAGCAGACTGTTCAAGCAAGCTGAATTGTTTCTTATGAAAAACTTCTCTAAATCACCACAAAGTTCATCACTTCAATGCATGCTGCAATGAGCGTGCCACGAGTGCAGAGCTAAGTAAACAAACTCAAGCCAAGATGACCAAATGCAGCCCTCTTCCTCTAACAGAGACATCCTCTGTTGAATAAATTACATCCACCACATGGCACAGGGATGTGCGTTTTGGTCACGTGCAAAGTAAACAAAGAGATTCTCCAAGAACATTTTCTTCACTCACAAATCTTTGCCAAGTCAATACATGCAAAGCTTCCCCAAAAAGCAAGAGATTGGTAGAAACAAGCTACAGCAACCTGAATTGTTCTAATTTAGGCTGCAGATTGGGCACCTCAACACAATTTCTCCTGTTTATCTACCTGAGGTTGCATAACACCACTTCATGATGCTGAATGCACTGAGTATAACTCCATCCCCAAGAACATATTTCTGCCCTGCCTAATGGCTACCTATGGGCTTACAGAGCCTTTATCAATCAAGAAGGGAGTATGAAAAAAGTGGACCATTTCTCATTCCCATTCCTTACTCCCTCAAAAGGGATGGAAAAACAAGCACAACACACAAAGTTCCCTGTGCATCCTTCAGGGCCCTGGAAAAGGTGCCAACTGTTTGGAGAGAGGCCTTGCGATGCAGATGAGGAAAGGAACAACACTTGGGCTCAAAAACTCATGCGACAAACTCATTATTGTGCAGACAGCAGATTTCTTCTTAAAAAGAATATACCTTTAAAAAATAGCAGCAGGACTAAAGGACATGACTTCAAATTGCCTATGTATTTTCTGCTTGGTGACATGAATTGGATTCAGTACCGAATCCAATAGTATTTCATACTGTGAGGGAAACAGTTGCCAACTTTTAAGTGCTAAGGCGGCATTGAAGTATTACCATCTACATCACTTCTAAAAGCAGTACCTTGGTATTCAAGAAGAAACCACATTTAAGAGAGAAAATACTTAAGGTAGTACTTACAACTTGAGGTAGTAAATTGACCAACTCCTTGTTTGTGACCTGATGTCCAGCCCCTGGATTTGAGGTCACTCTGGATGTTCGAGTGGTATCCTATGTATTTACAGATTGCTGTTGAACCTAAGATTTTTCTTATCAGTGAGCATCAACACGTATTGTAGCTATCAGAGTAAGAGGCAACAACTGAAAGTGCATGGAGTCAAAAGAAAAACACAGAAATGACCTGGTAACAGTACCTGCAGCAGCAATTGGACCTGGACTTCTGATTCTTTGAAGAAGTCAACCTAAAAAGAATTCATTTTTTTTTAAAAAAAAAAGAAGAACATTTTCCAGATTTCCAGAATCTATACCGCCTGCAACACCAACCACTGAAAATCCTTTAGGCCACTTTTACAACAAGCCAGTATTCAGTGTTTTGGCACTTAGACATGGCAGTCTCGGTTTCATTATTTTCAAGAAGTTTGCTTCCTGACTGGGCGGGACCAAACCTACCCTCCCTGTTAAAGGACAGGGTATTTTCATCACAGTCAATGAAAGTAAAACTGCAAGTTACACTGCCTTGAGTTCTGATGAAGCAAACTACATTTTCATTCACAATAATACATTGCGGGCACGTATCTGTGTATGTGTCACACTATAAGGAAGATGCAACTTCACAGTTTTATTACAAGAAGAAAGGAAAGAGGTGCTCTTAAAGGCTGCTTGTAGACTCATCCCAAAGCTCAGATGAAAGGGCATCAGGGACAAAAAAAAAAGTCAGTGCATCTTTTCACAATACCACTAACAGCAATACTGAGAAGATGGAGCTGTAACCTAGGCAGAGGAGCCATATAAATACAAGGGATTGTGTCTTGCAGAAGCCACTAGCAACTTTCAGTAGAGTCAAGCAACAACTCAAGTCTGGCACTTTTTGTAAGCTCTGCTACATTACTGGAGCCTTTTAGGTTTCAGATTAAAAACTAAAGAAAACCCTAACTCAAGTCCTATCAATGGCACTACCATTTGTGTCCTAAAAACCATTCAATTTTAAAGCTGGAACACGAGACATTCCAGGCAGTGCCTTCGCTAAAACATTATGCAGAACTAGAGGATATTCTCCATTTCTTTGGTAGAGAAGTGCTGAGTATAAATAGCAGAATAATAAACCTGTTTTTAAAGTAGTATATTAACCTCAACGACAAGACTAGAAAGGCTCTTCCATACTAACTTCATACAAAAACAAAACAAAAAAGCCAACCCACTAAGCAGTAGCTTCCCCCCACCATCACCCTTAAAACATGGTACCTAGAGATACTGACACAGGAACATTTCTTTCTAACGCATTTCAGAAACCCACCTGAAACAGAGTTCAAGAAAAGTCTAGGCAGATTGCAGCTGGCTAAATCCAAACAAGGCTTGCTGAAAGTTCTCAAACCCAGTGAAACCACACAAAGGCATGTCAAAAAATTAGCAACTAGTGTCAAAAAGCTGTAAATACTACATTCTAACCTGCGTTATTTTCTGCCACACACATCAGTCAGCATGGCACATGCTATGCACCTGCACGTACAAGATCACTTAAACATGGTGCTTGCACCCACAAAAAAAGAAAAATCTTTCATAAGGACACTGCCTTAAAAGGCACCAGACCCAACAGTTTTTTGAACATAAGCGATATAGCTACTGGCATTTTGATAGTAAAGACAAACTGAAAGGTGTTAAGTCACTATTTCTTACCTGAAAACAGTCTTTTCCTACAGGAGGTTCAAGAAGTCAAGAAAAACCTGTAAGCAAGCAAGGGAGAAAAGATAAGGAATAAATAATAATAATAAAAAACCAGAATGGACGCATTACAAACACTTCACGAGACTTCTCAATGTGACATGCCACTATGTGCAAGGTATCTGCAATTATTCTTAAAAAGAAAAAACAACAACAAAACCTTCTACATCTATACAATTCAGCAACCATCAGGAATGCAGTTTAAATACTGAGGCAAGTACTTAGAGGGCTCAACAGTAAATCCTCCCCCCATGCACATTCTTTAGCTCAGCTCACATCTGCACAGGACAGTGCCATATGGGCAGCAAGAGAAGACAAGCGGCAGCAGTGCAGCAACAGTGTCAGCTTCTGTCAAGGTTTGACAAATTACAGCCACAGACAATACCGAGCTGCCAGCAACGCAGATATAAATAAAAGATGCAGTGACGGAGAATTTTAAATCCCCTACAATTAAATTAAGGATTGCACCCTCCTTCCCTGGCCAAAAGGGAGAATTTAGGTCAACATCATGGCTTAGGTTAGCCAGGAACTCTAAGAGCAAGAAAAAGACCTTCAGAGAACTTATCCAATTAAAGTTAAAAATTAATTATATGCTTCTTACATTTCAATCAAGGCAGCACTGTTACGAGCAACTACTATTCTAGCCTCATTCCCAACTTGACCTTAATTAGTTACTCTGGATTACAGGGAAGCAGATTTTACTCTCAGAGTGCTCAAGTAAAACATGATTTCCATTCAGGACACACCAACAAAGTTATCAGTACACGGAACGCTCCCACAATCTGGCTTAGGTCAAACAATCCGTATTTATCTAAACCACCTTCAATTCCTGAACCACTGAAAGTCACACAAAAAAATAAAGAATTATACTGCAAATCATCTTTGCTACACGTCTTCTCATGTCTTCTCACTGAGCTTGTTTGGAAACTGGTACTTGCTCGTAGTAGAAAGTTAAACAAGTCCACGTCAAAAACATTTCTCTTGTACAGATGCTCAGTTACAAGCTTCTGCACAGAAACCTACATAAGCTTATTTCACGTTATTAGCATTTTTTAACGAGTTACATTTCATTTGAATATAATTCACAATACCAAATTCTGTACACTGCAAGAATAACTTTACTTCATCCAGTTTGGACTGCTGTACGCTCAAATATCCCTCCTTGCCTATATTCAAGTGCTTATGCTAGAAGCAACAGCATGGGATCACAGA
>CM021750.1:1183295-1242044 GCA_011075105.1 Heteronetta atricapilla
TGTCTCCTCCGTGCCCCCAGATCGGAGCCCAGGCAGCTCTCCCCGCCCCGGACTCGTCCTCGCGCCTCCCAGCGCTCTGACCGGGGCTCGGCCCCGTGCTGCTGTCCCGCCCGGCGACCCCGAGCCGTGGCACGGGCCAGGCCTCACCGCCGCCGGCCGGGGGAATTGCTGCGTCCCTCATCCAGCTGGCTACCCGTACGGACAGAGCCGCGTGCCCTTCCGAAGGAATGGCACAGTGCAGAGGAAAATCAAGAAACTTTTTCTCAGTTTTATGATAACGTAAAGCCAAAACCAAGCTGATACAGAAACAGCAAAAATCTTTGCAGGTTGAAGTTCTTAACGCCAAATACTGCAGTATTTGTCACTGTGGGTGATAAACTCTCCTGGTTCAGGTGGTTTGCCTGAGATAATCCTTCATTTTCTGCCCAGAGGCCGCAGACAAGTGAATGATTGTCACCTGCCAGTTTGAGGGACGAAAGGGGACCTGTTGTGGCCAAGGTGCCTGCAGGGCTCGTGCTGGAGGTAGTGCCAGCCTGGGAGGGAACGGAGGGAGCCAGCACAGCCTGCCTGCTCCCGGGCCTGGTAAAGACAGAACAGAAGCGACTTGGAAATGGTTATTTAAAGAAGTAAAGCTGTATCATTTCATATCATTACAAGTTTAACTTATAATCACTTCTATTTCAAATGATCATTTCATGGAGATAAGCTGAAACAATTTTCAGTCACTAAGGAGTTGTGTTTTGTTGTTTTGTTGTTGCTTTTTTTTCCCCAGTTTGTAGAGTACTGGTATACCCTGCCTCCCTGCATGTGTCAGCAGTGTGCAGCTGCGTGCAATGAGGTAAGTGGGCATCCCATAGCTCTGAGTCTAGGCACTTTTCTCTCATCTTCCTCCTGCCAAATAACCACAGAAAGTGCTGACGCTGCACAAATTCAATGAAATCAGCCTCACCCCAGTGCCATGAGCAGCACTGGACCCAGCAAGCACAAAGGCTGGTGCAAAGCACCTTCTGTGTTCATGTTTCTCTGATGTTCTTGTATGTCAACGTTTCTCACAGCTTGTGAGCTGTGTGCTATGAATTTGTGGAAGCAGGATGACTTGCTAAAAATACCATAACAGGAAGAAAAAAAAAAAAAAAAAAGTGGTAGAAAATGTAGTTATCAGTTTGGACTTTTTTAACCTGGGAATCTCACATGTGGTTTTAACATTGCAGGTTTCTAGAGGCAAGAAAAAAAGAGTGCAGAATGAAGTAAAATAAAAAGCAGCTAAACAAAATCACTCCAAAGTTTTGAGGAAAATAGATTTCCTTTTTTGTTTTTATACTTTCACTAAAATGTAATTTTAGTGCTTATGGTTTTGTTTCATTTTGTTTTGAGAGCATTATATTTTATTAAAGAGTTTTCACCACTTAAAAAACACTGAGCCTTATAACATCTGTCATGACAAAGCAGGTGGCAGAAACCATCTCCTTCTCCACAGAAACGGGTCTTTCTAGATCCCATTGTTTATGAGTTGGGGGAAATAATGTCCCATTCTCCTTTTATCTCCCTCCTGTCCCCTCCTCCCCCACAAGAGCAAACTACTTCTGGCAACCTATGGAGGTGTATATACCAATTTGTGATGTCTTTTTCCTTGTGGATAGTCCAAGACTTCAGATGTCAGTGTTCATGGTTGACATTTATTGTAAAACCTCAGATGTCAGATATACCTGCCTGTTTCCACAGACTGAAGAGCAACAGCCTTTCCTGGAGAACACAGCCTCCCCCTGCACTGACATCCACAGCAAACAGCAGTGCTGTGCCTGCCTCCAGCTTGTCCCTGCCTAGTGTAAACAGAAGAGGAGCGTAACTACAGTACTCACCTGTGAGGGACAGGTCCCGGTCCCCCTCAGGAGTTCAGCTGGATCAGTTGACATCCAGTGTCTCACACATCAGAGAAACCAATGAATGCAACTGTGGGCAAATGGATTTGCAGGCCAGGGAGGGTTTGTCTATCCACTCTGGAAAGTGATGCTCTTCTCACCTGCAAAGTCCCTACCACATTCAACATGAGAGGTGCCATGAACCTTGTGAGTCACTGTCAGGGAGCAGCAGGAGTGGGGTGCTGTGCCGGGACAGGTGAGCCAGAGCAGGGGTGGCAGTGCCCTACCCAACACTGTGCAGTCCAGTGGTAAAAGGGGGTCCAGCATGCAAGCCCATAGTGATGAGGCAGGAAGGTCAAGGGAGAAAGTCAGTCCATGTGTTGGGGTCAGGGAATTCCACGGCCAGGCACAGGAGTAGCTGATCTGGCTCAGGCAGAGACCAAGGGTGATGCTTTGTGATTAGGTGACATTCCCAAAGAAGAAGGAGGAAGTTCCCAGTGAGTTGTTTTCCTTTTCCTCTTTCTCTTCAAGGCCAGCTCTACAACTGTGCTATCACCAAGCTGGCCTTGAGCACAAGCAGCCGAACTGCTGAGGAGTGTGCTCCAGGCCCTGGCACTTCCCTTGTCTGTCAGCGAGCCGAGCTTCCTGACCAGTTTCCCCATATCTCAACAGAGAACATCAGGCATGTGGCAAGGGCAATGCATCCAGCCAGCCTTCTGCCTCCACTTCAGCACAAGAGGATCCGTGATCAGAAAGCGCCTCTTGCCTTGACTATAAAAGGAGGCCGAACCAGCTGCAAAGTGATGCCATCTGTGAGGCCAGCCTCCGCATCTGGTTGGAGAAATCCCGGCAGAAGACTCCCCCCTGCTCCCTGACCAGCCACCCAAGGTGCCGGTGTGGCAGATGCCAAGGGTGTCTCTGCACCCGTGGAAGTTTATCTTTGCCTGCACAAGAGCCCGGCCACCAAGAGGCGGGGGAGCCTGCAGCTGCGTGCCGCGCAGCCCACGCGGGGTCACTGCAGCCCGCACTTCTGCAGCGCCACAGTGCAGGGAGTGCTCCCCGCCTGCCTGAGCGTGGAGTGGCTCAGGCAGGAGGAAATGGGGCTGTGAGTGGAGATGAGTGGACATAAGCCATTAGTTCTGCTTTGGGGAAGCAGCATCTTGTGGGAACTTTTGTCTTGCACTTCTAAATGGCTTCGTGGGCTTGGGCCCTGAATCCTGCCAGTTCCCAAACCTGGCAGCTGAGGTCCCGGTCCCTTGTGTTTCTCTTTCTGACCAGCAGTTTGGCCCGGCAGCCCAGCACTGGCCTCCAGCTCACACCTGCACTCTGTGAGAAGCCAAACAGCACATGGCAACTGCTGGCTGCACCCAAACGCTGGTGGCCCAAGGAGACACCTCCTCTCCAATAACAGCAGGTGAAGCAGGCACTAGGATAACAAGAAACCTCAATTTGAAACTCCAATGTGCCTGTGAACACCTGAGCCCTCCTGCCCTCCTTCCTGGGGACCCTCAACACCAGCAACCAGAACTCTGGGCTCTCTCTGCATGTGTTTTTGCAGAAAGACTTCATGTTCAACCTTGTGTTTTCACATCTCCATATTCCTCCTCCAGACAGCAGTGATCATAGAATCATAGAATATCCTGAGTTGGAAGGGACCCATAAAGAACATCAAGTCCAACTCCTGGCACCGCACAGGTCTACCCAAAAGTTTAGACCATGTGACCAAGTGCACAGTCCAAACACTTCTTGAATTCAGACACGCTTGGTGCAGTGACTGCTTCCCTGGGGAACCTGTTCCAGTGGGCAATCACCCTCTTGGTGAAGAGCCTCCTCCTGATGTCCAGCCTAAACCTCCCCTGCCTCAGCTTAACACCACTCCCGCAGGTCCTATCACTGGTGATTATGGAGAATAGGTCACCTGCCTCTCCACTCCCCCTTGTGAGGAAGCTGTAGACCACGATGAGGTCTCCCCTCAGCCTCCTCTTCTCCAGGCTGAACAGGCCCAGTGACCTCAGCCACTCCTCATATGTCTTCCCCTCTAGGCCCTTCACCATCTTCTTGCCCTCCTCTGGACACTCTCCAAGTTTTTGTACTGTGGTGCCCAGAACTGCACACAGTGCTCAAGGTGAGGCCACACCAGCACAGAGTAGAGCAGGACAATCACTTCCCTTGATTGACTAGCAATGCCGTGCAAAAGTGATGAAGGCAATCCGCAATGGAAGGGACTCAAGCTCCCTTTACTGTATCAGCAAACACTAAACACTTCAGACAAAGTGGAATGGCTTTGATGGTGAGGAGGAGGAAGCTCTCGGTGGAGACGGCAGCAGGAGGAGCCCCTGGGAGCTGTAGGTTCAAACCTTCCTGGACTGGGCAGAGCCTTGAAATGGTGCCCCCTTCTGTGAAAGGAAAACTGACTGATTGATAAGCAACTCAATGCTGCAATATGTCCTAAACGTTTTCCCTCATGGCCACCTGGAAGCATTGAACTCCAGCGGCTCTATACCGAGTCCATCCCTCCACAAGGATGGAACCTGGATGGTTCCCCAACCACCAGCACCTGCACCTGGTTCTCTCCACCATTAAGTGTGGGTGACAAATGTTACAGGAGCTCTAAGAGCAGCAACAGGAGCTCTAAAAGCAGCAACACTTACCAAGAAAACCACCTTTATCCATTTTATCCTTGATGATTGTCCCACAGATGATCTCTGGGTGTGCCAGAGCCTGAGTGCTGCTCTGCAGTGCCCCAGCTCAGTGCCAGCTCCACTAGCCAGTTCTGCTGAATTTGCCACTGGTTTGTTGTGCCCACATCAAACCCATGCTGGGGCAGCATCAGGACCCTTCCATCTGTGCCCCTCTGCTATGATGCAGGGCTCCTGATGCAGGCTTGCCTGTTCCTATGTGTCTTGCCACAGGGATGATTTAGTGTAAAGCTTAACATGAAGTTTAGGCTAAAAACTAAATAGACCTAGGCTGTCTCCCACAGCCTGGGATTTTGGGGGATGAGGCACAGCTCCTGGACACCTCACATTTACAAGGGGAGGAGAGACTGCAAAAAGCTTCTCTACCAAGAGGGGTGGTGGGTGAGCAGCATGGGTGGCCCTGTGGGCACCATGTCCTGTAACACTGGGGTGCCAAAGGGGGTCCCCCCCACCACTCCAGCTCATCCTTCAGAGAGGTCCCAAAGCCCCCCATCGTGCTCCAGCAGCTGCCCAGCCTCTTGAGGCGCTGTGGTGGAGTGCAGAGCTCAGACCTGAGGGCAGGCTGCTGGGAGCTGGCAGAATTGCTTTTAACCATTTCTGTGTGCAGATCCACAGGACACGATGGAGGAAACAACAAAAAACTAGTACCAGGCCTTGTGCAAAGGCTATGCCTAAAAGAGCCAGAAATTCACCGCCACCACCCAGAGCATGCAGCACCGCAAGGGTGCAGGCCCCTTGGGACGCATGACCTTTCCACAACTGGTGGCAGGTCTAGGAAAGACTGCATGTGCTGCCTCTCCACAGGGTGCGGAGGACAGGGGAGCCGTGTCCCAAGTCACTGTCACACACAGGGACTCACTGCGCTGCAGGTGGGAGCTGAGAACCAGCCACAGGGTTGTAATGAGCCCAGCTGGCACTCAGTTTTTAAAGAAGGGAGTAAGCCCAAGCCTCCAAGCCCGAGCTGAAGCCCTTGGTTTGTGGGCTTTATTGATTTGGCCAAATCAGCTCATTCCACAGAAAAGCCTTGGGGAACACCTAAATGTTGGGCTGCCAACCTCCACCTAGGAAAGGGCTGTTTGAGGTTAAAACACTATTGCTCTTCCTTCTGCTGTTGTTGCTGTCTGTTCTGAAAGCTACAGGTCCACTCCTTGTCTGTCCTGACAGCACAGCTGGTGAGAAGACCACGATTTGGCCATTGCAGGTGACTGTGTACTGCTGGGGTGACTGGAGCAGCCTTACTTGCTTTGCTCTAAGTGCCTTTTCCCAGTGCCACCGGGATATGATCAGCTCCAGAGCATCGGCAGCAGTGGTGAGACCCCAGACAGTAACTTGTCACCAGCTGACCGAAGTGGCAAAGGTAGCACTTGTGCTGCAGCTCCACCACGGGATGTGACCGGTGTGAGTCTGGAGCACCAATACAGATGGCTCCTAGCTCCTTCTTGGGGTGGGGAGGAAAGATCCAGAAACTCCTCCAATCTGAACATAGAAATGCCCCACCTGGGTCAGCCCTGCAGCCTGTCTAACCACATCTCCAGCAACAGAACAGACTATGCAGAGGAAGCACGTGCCTACAGCACCCAGAGCTGCTGGATTAGGGATATTAGCAGTACATCCCTGTCTTATCCTCTGACTACCTGTTTGTGGAGCTATAGCCCATAAACTTGCCTAATTCCCTTCTGACCCTGAAAGGCTGCAGAAGATAACTGCTCCCATATAAAGTATTCTCTTTTATCTGCTTCCCCGTGATCTCTTCCAGTTTCACTGAGTGCCCCACAGTAGCTCCCTGAGATTTACAAACAACAGAAATAGCCCACAGCTTGCTTTCCAAGTGCTGATGTCATGCTGGTTCCCAAATATTATTCATGAACACTGACATCCAGGCTGAAACCTGCAGCTCCAGGCAGGCACAATCACACACCAGATTCACAAAAAGAACCAGGGACAACTATGGAGATTGTATTTATTATTATTACAGAAGAGAGGCTGCTTTACTGATCTGTATTTACAAATCTGTTGGCAAAGAAAGTAATATCCAGTGTAATTTATTAGCCTATTTTACAGCCCTGGCAAGAAGCATTCATTTGTAATAGCAGCAAATGCCTATGGTTTGATTGCCTGCTACAGCTAAGTGCACGGAATAACATGGATCACCAGTCTGGTGGCTGGCTGCAGACACATGCATCTGCAGCCCAAAGAAGGGGGCAAGCACATGGCTGCTCCAGCCCTCATGGAGCCAGGATGTGGCACCCTGAACTTGTTCAACGGTTCAGATTTTGGCAAAGCATAGCAAAGTTGGTAACCGCCTGCCTGTCTCTGAGTTTCTGTGAATGTGGCCCCCAGTCTGAAGCACAAGGTGCTCAGCATTTTGGAAGGCGAAACAGAGCTGACTGAACTCCTTGGAAGCACTTGGATAGGATGAGTGTGTGAAGCAGATCCTTGCACATTGTTTTGCATGTTTGACAGAGCTAATCCTGGCAAGGGAGCAGGGTTTCCTGGACCACAGAAGCAACTGGTATAACAAGGAGGACCATGACTCTCGGCTCATTTGGGCACAAAATGGATTTGCACTGTGCAGCTCTCTGAGCAAAGTTGTGCCCTGGAAACCTCACTCACAGATTCAAACAGACTCAGGGCACCCTCTGCACATGGCATGTTCTGTCTGTGCCTTTGGTTCAGGTTCAGACATCAACTTGAAACCTCACTCCTTGGCTCCCCACTTGGCTCCTGCAATTCAAAGAGGGCGATTCCAGGTCCTCACTTGGAAGGGGGTGTGTGCAGAAATGCAAATGCAACCTTGGATGCTACCAGTAGACTTAGCATTGCATGAATGATCCCAACACGCAGCTTTTTGTTGCAGATCTGCCTCCAGCGCAGAAAACACTTCAAATGAAAAGAATAATGTCAGGATGCCACAGAATTAGAGATTGCTGCTTGCTAAGAAACATGCAACAGCATCTGGAGGCTGCAGGAAAATCTATGCACTGCCCTTGCTCTGCCTCACTTCTTGGTGGCACATGGAAAGCTGCAGGGGTTTAAAAGCAGAAGAGAGGACACTGAGCTGCCAGCCTGACAGTACCCTAGGCAGGCTCCACTGCACCTCAGCTGTTTGGACCTGCCTCTTCCCTTCCCTTCCTCTACCCTCTGCAGATCCAGTGAGAATTTGGTGGGAAAAGCACAGGTGCTACAGCTGACTCCAGGCAAGAGGCAATGCTGCTGCCCTGCCTGGAAGGGCACACCTCAGCACAGGAGCACTTCTTCCCACTGGTGCTCTTCCCTGTTTTCTTTGGACCAGGGCTGAACCAGAGGGTGGGCAGAGCTGTCTGAGAAGGATCTGGTGCCAGGAAAAGAGGAGCTGCGGAGGCCGCTCTGAACACCACTGGCACATTCTCAGCTGTTCTTCAGGAAAACTGGTGTCAGCTCATGCGGCACGTGCAACAAGGGCCTGGCAGAAAGGAGCTATGAAGCTGGCTGGGGTTACCCCTCGAGGACATGGCCCACATTAGGAGGATAACAACAAGGCTGTTGCATCTGTAGGTGTCCAGGTGCACAGCCTTCCTCTTGTCCCCAGGCCCCACAGTGTGAGTGGTGCTGGTTTAGCTCCATGCAGGGCTGGTCCCCCAAGCTGACCACACTGCTGTGCAGCTCCGAAACTGCCTAAAAGAGAGGATGAGGTGGATGCTGTGCTGAGCTGGCATGCCCGAGCTCCCAGGCACAGGATGTCTGTCGGTCTGGCCATCCAGCAGCAGAGGCTCAGACATCTCTCCTTGGGTTGCAATATGCTTCCACTCATCAG
This sequence comes from Heteronetta atricapilla, assembly GCA_011075105.1. NCBI lineage: Eukaryota > Metazoa > Chordata > Aves > Anseriformes > Anatidae > Heteronetta > Heteronetta atricapilla. The sequence continues at coordinate 1,191,647 of CM021750.1, forward strand.
GGCACTCCCAGGAATCCCTCTGCCTCAGCCAACCCCCTGCACCTTCACATCCATCTGCCAAGAGCACCATGGAGTGCCAGAACTACCCTCATGGCTCCAACCAACAGTCTGCAGAGGTAAACCAGGCTGGCTCCATAGCAGTGGAGTTATCCCCTGTGAGGCAGTTACGTCCCCCAGGACCAGCTTGTGCCACAATAAAGGAGTGATGCCCTCCTACCTGAAGCCAACTCTTCCTCCAGAAGGGAGGATGGAGAATCTCACTGCCTCTGGCAGCTGTCTCATGGATGTCACAGCCCTTTCAAAATGCAGCCAGTTCTGTGGCTCCAAGGAGGAAGCCTTCGCCCCTCTGACACACACTGGCCTGGCATGTCCAAGGACTTCTAGGTCCTGCTGCTGAAATGCCCAAGCCTTTCAAGAATGTCTAGTCCTTGTCCTTGAAATGACAAGTTGGGAGACGTTCAGGGGCTAACGTGGGGTGTGAAAGCAGCAAGGACAACAGAAGAAATCTAAGCAGAGAGAAGACTTCAGGCACCCAATGACTCCCCAGGGCAATGTCCTGGACCCCAGGGCCAGTGCCTCAAACCAGCCCTTTGATGAAGCTGGTGTCCAAGTGCACTATCAGCATGCGAAGAAAGGACATTTCCTTGCGTGTGTTCTCAAAGATTATGCGAGGGTCGTCAGACTGACAGCGCAGGCAGTTAGGGGCCATCACCATGGCCAGGTTGTTCACGTCCATCTTCGTTCTGCCCACATTTGATGGCTGAGCAAAGATCTGCAGGTAATAAAGAAAAGTTGAGCTGTAGCAACAGAAAAGGGCAAGAGACTCCAAACATGGTCTAAAAAGAGATGCAAGGACAGCAGAGATGTGGCCTCCTTGAAGGACAGTGCCCCAACAGCCACACATTCACAGGGGAAGACCACTATGCTCTGACTTGGCTGATGGTGTGGGAGCCTCAGCAGACAGGCAACCTGTTCCTTTGGGACCAGCCCCATACTCCACAACACTGAGTATAGTTTATTGCTCCAACAAGGGACAAGCCCAGCAAACCTCCCTCCATTAATCCCACCTTAAATACAAATGAGAGATCCTAAACGCCAGCTGATGACGCACTACAGATGACTCGCCGACTGTGCCCCCCCTTGTGCTCCATGCTCCTGGCTGGCATCAGAGGCAAGGATGGCTGGGGCTGCCTACCTGCAGAAAGTGTATGAGGTAACACAGCACCAGTCTGTTGAGCTCCGGCAAAAGATGCACCACAGCCACGGCAGCGTCAGGGTTCTCGTAGTTACTGATACACTCTTTGTAGAACTGCTGGGGGATCACAGGCTCCTCCAGCTCCCGATACCACAGCTTGAGGAGAGAGGCTGGGAAGAAAGCAGAGAGCATGAGAACAGCTCTGGTTACCTCCCCAACACGTTCAGAGACAAACTTGATAGAGAGACTGCCTCAGGAACCAGAGGACAGAGGAAGGATTCTGCAGTTCTCTCATTCCCTTAGAGGGCAAGTCAGAGTTGCTGGAAGCAAGTGTGCTGCTCCTGAACGACTCCCAGCTGCCCTGCAGGGCAGCTGGGCTCGTACAGCCTCGCTCTGACGGACCCTCCACCACCCAGAGTGCTTTCCCATGGACAGCATTTGGAAAAGCAGCAGAAAAACACAGAATAAGAAGCCAGTTGGTGAAGACAGCTTGCAGAGTACAGCACTGTGCACATGTCCCCAAACAGCAGCGTGCATCCTGGGCTGCTCTTGTACCTTTCCCGCTGCACTGTACCATGGCTAAGGCTGCACCGTGCACACATGCAGCATTCCCCTACCTGGGATGTTGGGGTCACTGAGGCCACTTGGGATTCTCCACTGATCCACCTGCAACTTCAATGCGTTGACTTCATCTATGTCACCAGGTATCCTGCAAACAGAAGCACAGCAAGGATTCTTCAGAGAGCACACAGTGCTTGGCAATGTGCCCAGCGTGGTACAGGGCAGCAAATGGTGGCTCCAGAACTGCTTCTGAGACCCTGGGGAGAAGGGAGCACACAGCAGCAGTAGCTACAGAAGCAGTTCGTCAGAAATAATGGCTTGTCTGCTTTTAGACACAGCTTTACGATGGGTGTGGAAGAAACACCTATCTCCTTCCCACTAACTCAGACATCCACTGTCATTTTGTCCTCAGAAGCAATTATTTCCTGTAACTGGGCCTCCCTGCAGCACATTCAGGCCAGACAAAAGAAGCACCTCTGGCTAAATACACCAAAATATTAGAAACTGTTGCAGGGCAAAGCTGGGTCTTCTGCTAGCTACCTTAAATTACATTTAATAATTGAAAAACTAATTAAAGTCTTAAACAACGCCAAAAGAAAAGGACCCCTGTGTTCATCATACAGATTCTCCGTCTCCCTTGAATCCTCACATGCTCACCCAGGAGCAAAATACCCCAAGTCTTGTGCATCACCAAGGCTGAAGTGTTGCATTTGATAAACTGCTTTTATCCAATTTATAATTGCTTTCAGTCACTGGAGAGAGTTCTGACTGGCATGGGTCTGCCTTTCAGCGTGATATGTTCAGGGAGATCCCACGTGTGGTAAGTGTCTGTAACTTCTCCTCCAGTGTTAATTACCCATTGAAAGCAGGGGAAAAGCAGCAAACCTACAAACTGGGTGCTGTAGTAAGGCCATGGCAAGCTACTCTTAGAAAAGCTCCCTCCTCTACAGCCTGCCTTCTGCAAGAGACCCTGCAAGTCACAGCAGTACAGTGTTGTGCTGTGCTTTAGTCCCTGTTTGGTGCCAGTCACTCCCAGTTAAATTCAGCTTTCCACCTACCGGGCCATCCCTGCACTTCTCGGCAGCAGCATCCCCCCACCACTGAAAGAAGCAGGACACACAGGCTTCCTCGAGAAGAGGTGTGGGAAACTCACACACCACAGCCGTAGCTGCAGGCTCCACCAGGAGCCCAAAAGCTTGGCCCTTCCCTGCACTGGCAATTACTGTTTAAATTGTGTTAAAGGTTGGACATGGTGCTTAGGGACATGGTTTAGTGGGTGACAGTGGTGGTAGAGGGATGGTTAAACCAGATGATCCTGAAGGTCTTTCCCAACCTTAATAATTCTATGATAGAAGTTCAGTGCTGTGCCTGGGTATGTGCTGTCACATGTGCAGATCACAGCTACAGTGTCCCCTCCGTGCTAATGCACGCAAATGGACTGATGCTACTTAAACAGATGATTCCTGAACCTGGAAAAGTTGTTTGTTTTTTCTTGTGATTTGTGACAGGGTGCTGTTCTCAGGGAAGGGGAATCACATGGAGGTCAATCTTGGATTTCTCAGCTTTAAGGGCTGATAGTGTGGGTGGATCAAAAGCAACACAGTTGCAAAAGCTCACCTGAAAATCCCTTCTGTCTGTTCTCCTCCCAGTGCCAAGACCTGCTGCGACAGCTGTGTCTGCACCCACGGCAGCTTGTGACCTGGATACATGTCCTGCTGCCGCAGCATAATTTCCTCCAGAGAACTGCCAAAGAGTGACGGTGTCACGATGGCATTTCTGGCGTGCGTTATCTCTTCTACTGTTGGTTTACGGAGGCCCTGGGGACAGAGGAGAGCTCAGTGCAGCTGCGGGCTGAGAGGGCTGCTCATGTGCGTGCCACCTCGATGTCCCCCTGGGAGCCTCTTGCAGCAGCAAAGCTCTGGCTCTGCACATGCCAAAATCAGGAGGGTTCAACTCATTCATCTCAAAAGGAGCACAGAAGCTGCTGCCTGCTGGCAGGAAGCACCTTTGGAGAGTTTGGGGTGTTTTTGCAGGGATTTGCACGTGGTAACAACTCCAGCAGCACTGGGTCTGAGGCAGCTTAGTTGCGCTGGTGTGGCAGAGGAAGGCACAGGGCCCAGCCTGTCCCTGGGTCGTGGTGAGGCCGGCAGAGGGCACGTGTACACCAGCCCTGGCACCAGGCAAACACTTGGCCACAGGACAGCTGAAAAACAGCCCCAGGAAAAGAGAATCCCAGGCATGTTCAAGCCCAGACCCTGGCTTTAGATCAGGGAAAGCTTCACCCTCAGAGCTGCTAAAGCTCTCTGAGAAGCAAGCACCAAGGGAGCATCCAGGACATGTTTCTTCTGACGGATGCTTTGGAAGAGGCTTTTAAGATTGCCGGCGAGTGAAAGCACAGAGCACAGGATGGGATGAGTGGGCTCTGCCGACCCCTCGGCGGGCAGCAGCAGGCAGGGGCTGTGGTGGCGTGATGCATGCCTGGACATTTCCTGCTCTGCCCCCACAGGGATGCCCTGGAGCCGTCACCCCTCCCGAGGTATTTTAGCTATTTGCTTATTGTACATGGAGTCCAGATGGCAGGGAGGCCCCGGAGGGATTTGCAGAAATAAAAGGCAACCAAATCTGGCTCAGAGACTTAGGATGGACAGGTTGGGGCTGCATGCCAGCATTGACAGCTCTGTGCAGAGGAAAGGAAGGAGAGGGATTTCCAGATAATGCATAGCACAGAGGTTCCCCTCTGTACCAGGCATCTCCACTGCATGACTTTGGAAATGGGCAACTCTACAGTAAGCCAGCTGCAAGACCAGGCCCAGACAAGCTCTCAGTGAGCAAACGGAGACTCCTCCAGTGATGGGCACCCCTTGCACAGACAGCTCCTACTGCCCTGGAGACAGGTGACCATCAGCTTTGTCCTCAGTGTCCCCAAAGCAAGCACTCAGCTCTGTGGCCAGCAGCACAGCAGGCACTGCTCTCAAGCAGGAGCACAGCAGGAGCCAGGCAGCAGCCTTGTCCCACACATCCATGGGGAAAGGAGCCATGACCAAGCCTCCTCCACTCTCTGTATCTCCATTTTCCATCACTGACTCAGCAGTGGCCTCCAAGCACCACGGGATGGATTTCTCTGGGACCTGGAAAGCAGACTGCCATGCAAGCAGCCTGAGCCCCCAGCACTGGAGCAGCAACTCACCTTTTTGCCTCCGGTGACGGCTACTTTCTGGAGTTTGCGATAGCAGTATTTGGCATATGTGCTGATGGGCAGACCTGGCAGGAAGGATAAACAAGATGTCAGTCCACAACACTGTGCACCCGCCATGCCGCAGTTCTTTGCAAAGCACCAGCGCAGCACTTTGCACTGGTACAAACGTCCGCCCCCATTTTGTGCAGCCTGTTCTGCAGGCAGGGCAGAGGCTGCCAAAACCTCACGTGGAGCATGCCGATCCATCCTGGCCCCGGAGAAAGGCAGTGTCAGTGCGAGTTGTTGCTTGGGCTTGGAGGGATTTGACTTCTGACTCAAGGCTGGCACTCTGCACCTCCCACCCCTGCTTGTGCAGATCACAGCCCTGCACACACACAGTCTGACCCCGTCCTGACTCAGTGCTCAGCGTTCACAGCCTGGGCACGCATGTGAGCATGAGTCCTCGTTCCCTGCTGCAGAGCCAGAGTTGTGGCACTCACACACACAGGACTGGGTATTTAAATATTGCTCGATCTCAACCAAAGAGCATGCAGAGGCAGTCTCTTGCCAGGGAAGATTTCAAGTGCTTCAAACAAATTGTTTATGATTCAAGAACTGGGATAGTGAGAGAGGCAGCAACGTGCCAGGGCCGGAGAGCACTGAGCCTAAATTCATGACTGCAAGAGGAGGCACAAAAAAATGGAGACCATCTTCCCAAAGTCCTGCAGGAAGCTTCCTCATTTTCCTGGCAGCAACCTCCTCCAGCACTACCTTTTAACATAAAGCTTACGCGTGCTTTGTGATGCATGGCAAACCTGGCACACCAGAGCGCAAGAGTTTCACTGCGAGAGCTGCAGCCCTCTGCAGGAACGGCTGCTCTTGTTGTGCTTGGTTCAGTGAACTCTGAGGGTGAGTGGAGCCAGGATTCACAGAGCTAATCCCCCCATGACACCAAGGGAAATATTTGCACTGACAGAGCACTGATTGCTGGGAGAGTTTTTCCAAAACCGTTGGCCTTTTGTTCTTTTTCAAATCAAACCCAAATTGCTTGCTGAAAGCAGTGAATAGATCTGCCCTATTTGATTCCTTGCCAGGCTCAAAGTTTGCAGAAGAGTTCAAAATACTTGTGGCTTTTAAGATCTACATTCTGGTCAGATGGTGCTTATTTCAGATCAGCCTTTCAAGCACACTGTAGCTTAGGTAAGCTGGTCAGGATCCTGGAGTTACTCAAATCCTCTCAATGTAGAGAAAAGACAAGCTCTGCCCAAGCAAAATGACAAGTCACAAAGGGGAGAGCTGTGCTTTCTTCCAGAAAAGCTGTGCTTTTCTCAGCCAGCAGACAAACCACAGCCCCTGGCTCCCCTAGATGAAACAAGCACACTCTGCCTCGATGAATCTGGTTGACTTTAACATCTGGAGTGCAGCCTCCCTGTTACACTGGAGAAATGCCAAAGGAGGTACAACAGCATCCCACAGGCAAAAAGGAAAGTCAATTTTAAGAATTTCTCTGGGGAATATCTAAAGTAAAATACTCTCTGTATGCAAAAATCCTGCTAATTCCAGACATGATTTATACTGGGAATGTCTACGAATTAAAGAAAACAAACACCCCGTGAACTGCTTTGTGATGTTTCAGGATGTTGGGTTACTGCTTCTGTTGTTAAAATGTACAGACCCCAAGTGAAGGATCCTCCAGTTTACAGAGGAGTGAATGGGAAAAAGACTGCACTGTGTCTACATAACTGAACAATTACACGGGAGGCAGCGCCTTCAAAACTAATGATAGGAAATACTTTTTCACAATGTAATTAGACCATGAAATCCATGATCACCCTAAGACTTTAACAAGGTTTGCAAAGGAACTGGTTGCTTCAGAGAGCCTGCACTGCTGACATGTGGGCAGCACCAGGGCGTGTTTGGGTGAAGCCTGTTTCCCCTGAAAACACCCTGGGAAAGGCCTAAACCCTACATCCTGTGCTGTGTGCAGCGAGGCATCCTGCTCCCAGTGATGCTCAAGCTGCGGCCTCTGACCCAAGGGGGGCTCTGAGGCCATGCACTGACCAGTGGAATTTTGAGCAAATAAACTGAAAACTAAACTCACCCCCTGCACAAGGGGCTGGACCTGCTACTGCCCACAGAACTGCATCACCAAAAAGGCAGATGGAGCCTTGAGGCACAGGGTGATGGGCTTGCTGCTGCCACTGGCACAGAACAAATGGCAGCTCCATCAGGGAGTCGCGCCCTGCAGGAGCAGCACGCGTTCCTGTGATGCACCTGAGGTCAGCCCTGCTGCGAGCGCTGCTGGCTCCCCCAGGGCACCTGCAGAGTGTGGAGGAGATTCAGAAAGGCCCAGAAGTTAGTGGTGAGCTAGAGAGGAAAGAAAGGCAAGGGAGATAGATGAGTGGGATTCGGCCTTAGCCACTGCTTTTTGCAGCCATTGGCCCAACTTGACCATCCGGCAGCTCTCAAAACGTCCAGCTAGGGACCTGCCCGCAGCACAAAATGCACAATGCAGTCGGCTGCCCTCAGCAGGGCGGCCAGGTACTGCCTCCCCTCCCTGGCTGAGCCCTGTGGCGCAGGGACAAGTAGCTTTAGCCTGCATGGACAAGGACAGGCTAACACAAGGTAACTGCACTTCTCTGAGCACATGATGAGTCTGTAAAATCCAAGCTGATCTGTTATTTCCTGTGGTACCACAGTAGCCCCAGGAGCTCAGGAACAGAAGACTCCTCACAACCCACACAGTGAAAAACAGTTTGCAAAGGAAAATATTTTTCCATGTGCTGGCCTAAAAACACATGCAAAGAGCTTCCTGAAGAGCCTCTCCTTTTATAACAAGTTAAAATCCAGGCAACGCACATGCGGGAGCATACCTTCTGGAACAGACTCAAACACCTTCCTGCCAAAAATGTCTTAAAAATGCAGCAAACAATGTGGATTCAGAACCCAGCCATGGGACACATTTTAGCACAGCAGAAGCTGTTGTCTCAATATTTCTGTGCTCTACCACTGCGTCTCACAGACCTCAACCTGGCCCGTAGCCCTTGGTGCAGGCAGGCTCCCAGACCCCCAGCTGCTTGCCCTGCTCTCCAGCAGCAGGGTAGGAGCCTCCCAGGCCTTGAGCTGGTGCTGTGCTCCTGGTTTGGATCCGAACAAGCAGTTCCATCCACAACAGTGCCTTAGCCCATCCTCTCACTTCCTTACACCATCAGCATGTTCCTCTGCATCCTGGTAATGCTGCTCCATCACCTTTCCCTACATGTGAACTGCCAGGCATCATCAGCCCAAAGGCCCACGTGAGTCTGCAGCCTGCATCAACTGCCAGGAGAAAGAGAAACAGACACAGGATGCATGAAAAATGAGTATTCCCCTGCTAAGATCTCCTGCTAACAGCATGTGGGAGATACCCTGAGGCAGCGGTGCACCTGGACCATTAACCATTAACTGACAGACCTCCCTTCTTTGAATTTGTCCCATTTCTTCCTAAACCTGTTTGCACGACACCCTGCTTTGCAGACTCGTATAACTTCATTTTGTGCTTCCAGACAGAGTACTCCTAAACCTGCTGCCTGACAACAAAGCTGGGTGGCTTCCAATCCTTCTGCTGTGACAATGAGAAATGTTCTTTTCCCTGAGGACCCCAGTGTCAGGGCATGTGGAGCGGGCACAGGCGCGACCGTGGCTGAGCATTGTTTTGCTCTCTGACGCTTTTCTACAAGCTCCCCATTTTCTATTGGGTTTCTGGCTGCTTCCCAGTACAGTTTTCAGAAATCCATATACAGGCTGCAAAATGTCTTTTCCCACTTGAAAGAGCCTCCCCCTGCACGTGCAGTTAAGGACATCTCCCCCATATACAATACTTTGCTTTTGCTGACCCAATTTCCTCTGCTGCTTGATCACTTAGTTACCCTTGTGATGTCCCTCTGCACCTTTAGTTTTTACAGCCCTGCATAATTCTGTACCAACACCAAGCTGTCAGGTCGTTATTTTCCTCCTTGTACAGACTCAGACCAAAGCCCAGCATACATTCCTGAAGGATCAGCAGACAATCCTTCTTGTGAAAGCAGATCATTTATTTCTTCTTGTTATTCTTCTGATTTTCAATAGGTTACTGATCCATGAAAAGATCTTGCACCACCTTCATACTTCATTTACTCACAGAAAATCATACTGGAAGATGAAGATTGCAGAGGTAAGCGTGGGAAACTTAAAAATATCTTTGAGTGCTTGTCAGATAAATGTCTGCTCACCCTGATGTTTGCTTACAAGCCTCTGCACCAAAGGATATAGTGGGGTAATCAGTGCTTTAACTCAAATTTTCACTGAAAGACACACATGCCTACACCACTTACCATTAAAGTCTATTTGAAGATAGTATATTTAATTTCTGTTTGGATTTCCCTGTAAAATAGATGCATACAGATGCAGTAGCAGAAAAGCATCTCACAGCTACTAATGAACTCCTTGAAACAACCCTGCAACTTCAGGAAACCTCATCACACCCACACGACAAAAGGAAGGCAGACAGGCCCGGTGGAGCAGCTGTAGGTACCCTGAGGAAAAACCTGCCCCTTTCAGCCAGCAGCAGATAGCACCTGGCACATTCCAGCAGGATCACACTTATATCAGCTGCAGCTTCCCTGGACTCCTGGGGTCAGACTCCAGAAAAAATCCTCATCGCTATTAGTCACTTGTGAAACAGCTGGCTCGAGGGACTTGCCAGCCCACTCTCCCTGCTGCTCTGTGCCTCCCTTGCTGCACCTCACAACCTTTGCAGCAAGCTGGCAGGAGCCCTACACGCAAGCTCAGTTATTCCAAAGCCCCGTTTCATCCCCAGAGGGGGTCCTTCCTGTGCAATGAAGTGGGCAGGGTCCTGTGAAGGGAGCAGCATGTGGCCTGTCATCAGATACCCAACTAAGTCACAAAAGCATTTCTGACTTTCAAGTGCTTCTTTCTGGAAACTTAATAAAAGCTCTCCTAGTGTTCTTTTGAACACAATGTCATATATATATACATATATATAAGTAAAAACTATATCTTCCTAAACCCAACTCCAGCACACACCACACAGACAGGGAATCACGCAGCAGAACTGCTCAGCCCACAGGCTCAGCCCACACAGGTTGAGCACACCCTGCATAGAGCAAATCAGGGAGTTGTCCCACAAAGATATCAAAATCCATCTAATACAAGCAAGATGACTTTACAAAGGCTCAAAAAAGGCTGAGCTCTTCAGGGCCTGAACAGGAGAGGAAAGAGACATATTCCTACAATATATGTATTCCCCCCACGTGGTTTCAGGTCTCTGCACTTAATCCCGCAGGAGACAGGCTAGTGAGAGAGCAAAGGACAGAAGCTCACAGCAGGGACTGTGACCAAGGAGCCTCCTCAGCCACTTGCCACACCTGCAGGTGCCACTGAGCAGCAGTGACTCAGGGCAATCACTGCAGGAGTGCAGCTGCGATTTCCATGTTTCATGCACCTGCATGCTGGAGTGCATGGAAGCTGGACACCAGGCTATGAAAAACACCAAGGCTATGAGACAAACCGCTGCCTGATAGGAATTCACAGGCTTGACTCAAGTTTCCTAGAAACGATAGAATAGACTTTTGTCCAGGAATATTTTAGGCCAGAAAAAGTATTATCTGTCCTTCTTCAGCCAGCAGTTAAAACTGGAGAAATGCTACTATATAAAAAAAAAATAAAATAAATAAATAATAAAAAAAAGGAGTAATAGCTCTTGTCCATTCAGTAGAGATGCTATTCAGGACCACAAGACCAATGGGCCTGGCCAGCCCAGGAAACATGGACAAGGGGAAGCCAGTACTTGAAAGAGAAAGGCAGAGCTTTTTGCCAGATGTTGATGTCCTCCCTGAAGGTCCTCAGGTTGGGTGGTGGCTTAACAAAGTCCATAGCTACAATTGAAGACAGGTTCTTTTCACAGTGCTGGCTCACACAGCTTTTAACACTAGCACGTACTATGCAAAACTCTGTGGCTTGCACAGACTGGTTGAATTACTGCCCCAGGTCTGCATCCAAGTTAAGGTCCCTTTTTCTCAATCACCTGTCAGTGAAAGGGTTCCCACCTACCACTACACTGCTCTCGGGGCCCCGTGCACTGCCAGCTGCCACCCACACTGCTCCCAACCCACGCTCTGGCCAAACCCCTCACACTGGGCACCTGCAGTGAAGTTTCCTGCATCTAAGTCTATGCACTTCAAGAAATGGTCTGGTTTTCAGCAGAGCTCAGCACCCCAGCCTGTCTGAAGTTAATGCAGTACCCTCTCTTGGCTCCCCACATGCTGTGCCCCCTTTTACCTTCCTCTTCAGTGTTTTGTTTCCTCTTTTTTCTGGATTTTGAGTTCTTCTTGTTTTTCAGATCCACAAGCTCCTTGATGCGCTGGGCAACTGAAAATTCAAAGCACCATTAAGTGAGCATCAAAGAGAACCAAATGCTCCCTGTCTCCCTCCCCTTCAGTGTGGTGAAAAGACCTTCTGGATTAATAACATGGAAAGATAAAACACCACAGCCCAGCACTGCACAGAGATAGGAATTAAACCAGCCAGCCTAGCTCCAGCAAGGGGAGGTCTGCTTGGCATCCTGTACCACAGCCAGCTCCAAACACAATGCGTAAGGGGCCTAGGACATCATTCAACTTCTGTGAATAGCTGAATAGTTAAGCAGGGGCTCCAGGCAGCAAACTTAGGCCTAAATAAACTTATTGCCCAAATACCAGCAGAAGGAATAACCCACTCAAATAGTTCAGATTACTTCTCCTTGCTGCCTAGATCCTGGTGCCAGCAGGTGACATTACAGTCCTGGGACAAGTGTAGCTGGAGGGAAAGGATTTGGGGGAGAATCCTCATGAAAACCCTAACCAGTACTGCACATCCAGTGAGACCAGAAGGCAAGGGTTTGCATTGCACCACTGCTGCCCCCAGGACCCAGATGTGCATGTTCTCTTCAATATCTTTATCAATGATCTGGATGAGGGCATTGAGTGCACCCTCAGTAAGTTTGCAGATGACACCAAGTTAGGTGCGTGTGTCGATCTGCTCGAGGGCAGGAAAGCTCTGCAGGAGGATCTGGATAGGCTGCACCGATGGGCTGAGGTCAACTGCATGAAGTTCAACAAGGCCAAGTGCTGGGTCCTCCACCTGGGGTGCAATAACCCCAAGCAGAGCTACAGGCTGGGAGATGAGTGGTTGGAGAGCTGCCAGGCAGAGAAGGACCTGGAAGTATTGGTTGATAGTCGGCTGAATATGAGCCAGCAGTGTGCTCAGGTGGCCAAGAAGGCCAACGGCATCCTGGCCTGTACAAGAAACAGTGCGGCCAGCAGGGCTAGGGAGGTGATCGTCCCCCTGTACTCGGCTCTGGTGAGGCCGCACCTCGAGTACTGTGTTCAGTTTTGGGCCCCTCGCTACAAGAAGGACATGGAGGTGCTTGAGCGAGTCCAGAGAAGGGCTACGAAGCTGGTGAGGGGCCTGGAGAACAAGTCCTACGAGGAGCGGCTGAGGGAGCTGGGCTTGTACAGCCTGGAGAAGAGGAGGCTCAGGGGCGACCTTATCGCTCTCTACAGGTACCTCAAGGGAGGCTGTAGTGAGGTGGGGGTTGGTCTGTTCTCCCACGTGCCTGGTGACAGGATGAGGGCGAATGGGCTAACATTGCACCAGGGAAGGTTTAGGTTGGATATTAGGAAGAACTTCTTTACCGAAAGGGTTGTTAGGCATTGGAATGGGCTGCCTAGGGAGGTGGTTGAGTCACCCTCCCTGGAGGTCTTTAAAAGACATTCAGATGTAGAGCTTAGTGATACGGTTTAGTGGGGGGACTTGTTAGTGTTAGGTCAGAGGCTGGACTAGGTAATCTTGGAGGTCTCTTCCAACCTAAATGATTCTGTGATTCCGTGATAATTTCTGCACCCACTTCGAGGATTTGTGGGAGGCTTCAACTTGTGTTTAAAGCCTCAGGGGGACATAGGCATTCTGGTTTCTTGCTTGAGAGTGGACAAGCCACAACAAGAAGTACTAAAATAGTCACAAATCAGCCAATAAATACCCTCCAGGTTGGAATTTGGCTTTTCTTTTTATCTTTTTTTTTTTTTTTAACAGGATAGTATAACAATTTAAAATTGGAGTAATAACCGGATATATGGGTGAAGTAGGAACACCTGCCTTTCCAGGTAATGCTGGGCTGGTACCCAAGATTTCTAAAAGGCAGATAAATGACATCTATTCATAACCAAGCCATTATTCTTCAGGGTCCCTGACTACTTGCCATGCTAAAGCCCATTTATAACATTAACAATGGCTCCCTAAAAAGGTCTGTACTAACATAAAACTTTTTTCTTCTTCAAAGACATCAATCACATCTTCAGAAACCCAAGTTAACTCTGCCCATGGCAGGGGCTGAAGTTGCTCTTTTCAGCGCTGATAGTGCCATGATGCTCAATAAGATGAACACAGTCTAGGGCTGGCATTTTTTTGCCAGGCGCAAGTGAGAATTGTAGGGGGAAGATGAGCTGGTGGCTGCTTCATCCTGCTGAGGCTGGATGGACTTGTGCATGTTGCTCTCAGGGACGGAAACCACAGTGCTGGCTGGTGACTACGTTTGTTGTTTATTATTTAAATAAGCCCCTGAATAAATGGCAAAACCCAGCAGAGTGCTGCTGGGGACGGAATGTTATGCATGAAGCACTTACTGTTTTCATCGCTGTCAAGGTGGCGATAGATATAACCTTCCAGGTAAGACTGGAATTTGGGTGATGGGGAGAAAAAGGCCAGACTGATGGCCATCAGTTCCCAGCCCCATGCCAGGCTTCGGTAGCATATATTATCTGTTGTCTGACGGATCAGTTGTATGTAGAGCTCATCCCGTAAACCTTGCATACTCCAGCACTTGGTGACCGTGACCAATGCCACGTGATTGCGGTCCATGCGTGTCTGGCGATCTCCCATGTAGCTCTGCACCAGTTTGAACATCTCACATGCCTCTTTTTTGATGGCACGGTTGCTAGTGATGAGCATCGGTTTTTTGATAGAGCTGCCATTCCATGACAGCATGTTGGAGATGGAGATCCTTCGGCGGAAGATGCCCTGAGTGTGCATGTTCAGGTTTTTAGAAGCCCAGTCTGCCATGCTGCTCTGGGAGATGGGCTTCCGTAGAGTGTTGTAAGGGAAATGATATCCCGTGCAGCCACCGGGCTGGCCGCTGTTCTCTTGCTTGGGGTCTGCCTCTATCGTCCCAGGCTGTAAAGGAGAACAGATGTGTTAAAAGCAGCTTAGCTGACTCCTTATGCTGACAGGAAAATTAACAACAGTGAGACATGAGGCTACCAGCAACTGCAAAACAGTGAATCTGTACAAAGGAAGGGGTTTTGCAGAGTATGTTGCTGACAACTGTAGTTCTGCAAGAGCCTGGCTAGCACACTCACACACTTGACACTGTCCCCAAGGGAATCTCTGGGACGTGGGATAACAGGGCTGATTGTCCAAGTTGTTCCAGGGCACCTGGAGACAGCCCAGGCAGGAGCTGGGCTGACTCCTAAAGGAGCCATGCAGCAATGTGGCCACACCAAGGTGCCAAGTGTCTACCTGCTCTTCACCTCCCGGTTTCCGTGGAGCCAGGGGAGTCCAGGACGAGGGTGGGGAACACCAGGAGGTGGCAGAGACTAGGCAGCCAGGCACTCCTGCCTTCTTGCCTCCACCCTTGGTGGCTGCTACAATCCCACAGCTGCTTCCTGCCTTTAATATTTTTCCAAATTCTAGTAAGAAAAGACAAAACAAAATCATTGTGGCTAACTGTCGTCAGGAGCTTCTGAGTTTTAGCAGCCTGTGCCTGCAGAGCCTCCGTATCCAGGCATTCAAAACGTGCATGTCAGGTCCACCAGGACTTTCCTAATGGAAGTATTGGCCAGGCACACAAACTGGGAAGGAAAAGCTAAGATAGATGCACTGCGCAGCATGAGCACAGCTACTTTGATGGCAAGACTGATGCCCAGGTAGGATAATCCTACAAATCAAAGAGGTATTTTGGAAGGAAAGAATGGCAATTCTGGGGGCAGACAACAAGTCTGATGTAGTCACAACCCTGGGACGAACACCCTCACATCCACTGCTGCATTGAGTTCTGCAAAAGCTACTGCTGAGGCTACCACTGAGATCTGAAGGCCTGATGGGGATTCACAGGTCTGGGTGTCCCAGGGCACTGGGCAAGGAGCAGGTATACACGACTACACCTAATGGAAACAGCTGGATGGGATCCCAGGGGCTGCCATCTACACCGTGCTCAATTATAAGCTCAAATCGCACAATTTCAGGTGTGTTTGAGTTTGTGGAGTGAGAGAGTTGAGATACCTGCATGAGCCAGCTTCTCCCACCACTGGGGCTGGCTCTCACTGTAACCTATGGAAGCAGCATGACCTCCTGACGAACGCGCCCAGCCCCACAGCATCCTCAGGGAAGATCCAGGCTCCAGATACAGACCTGGCACTCCTGCAAGTGCCACTGCACAGGACTCAGGGACACCTCTGCAACGCATCCCTACAATGTTTTCCTATCTAAGAGAGGCACAACTTCTCCAAATTAAATTAGAATTGTTCAAAAGTACTGTTTTTGTTTTTCTCTTCCTCAGAGGAGCACAGGCAGCTGCTCTCCACACACACTCTCTACCAACCAAACTTATCTGCTCCAGGTACAAGCCCACTGATCACAAGGGCACAGACACCAGCAGCAGAGACAAAGGCCTTCTTTCCTCCCAGACTCTGTAGGCAGTTTTTACATGCAGCACTTGTCCATTCTTCCCCAGCCATCTCTAAGGATAACTAGATAATTAGAGCTTTGGTATCACTGATCCCAAGAAAATTATAGGTAATAACTACTTGTGAGGAAAAGACACTCATTTTGCCTGTCTCATATTCTCTATTTTGGATGGAAGTGGCAGCCTGGGGCACGTACCGAACTCCAGCACCCAACAAGTTGTTATAAGAAACAGACTTTTTTGTTAGACTTGAAAATCCCACGTACGGCAACTAAGTGCTGAACAGCCCACATTTCACTCTGTGTTCTCCAAGGAGATCTCAGCAAGAAGGAAAAAGCCAAACAAGATAATCTTGATGTTTTTGGTTTTTAAAGGAAAACAAAAATCCTGTAAGCTTTTTTATGGCAAAACCAAAATGAAATAGAACATGTGTTTTCCTGTCATTGCAGATCACCTTTAACTTGCATGCCACTCTGGATTCCAGACCTGGCCCAAAGCCAACCCCAAAATACACATTACTTCTTTCATTCAGAGCAAGTCAGAGTTCTCCTTTTTAGTAAGGAGGAACTGCTGAACTCGTGACAGAGGCTTATGTGGTCCGACCCTTCCCTATCTTACACCTGACATGCACCTACATGTGGATGACAGTATCAGCACACATCACACTCCCATCTCTTACAGCCAGCCTGTGGCACAATCACTTCTGCTTTACTGCTTCATTCTGCTTCCTTTTTATCCCTTGAGTTACCCCTCCATCTCCTCACCATCTCTGAAGCCACTCAATGTGCTGTCAAAGTCAATTCCTGCAGTTCTCCCTGCCATCTGCATCCTCAGTTCACCTTCTATGCCCAGGGCTGGTCTTCCTCCTACCACTCTATTTACTCCTTCAGCATGTCGTTTCTGAGGATCCACCTCCTCATGCTCTCCAGGGGTTAAAGCAGGCTCTTGCTTCTCTTCACTCTCTGGAGTTTATCTCTAAAATCAGCTCACTCAACTGCTCAGCTATTACAGCTGTGCTGACAACACACATCCACCTCTGCTCAGCCTGTCCTAAAACTTCTGTCCACCTTCCTGAGATAATTAATTTCATCTTCTCCCAGTTCTCATCCCCACCACACAGGTCCAGTGTAGGATATCGCTAGTGACTCAATCTCTGTGCTGCCATTTTCAAGGTAGGCAGCAATTGTATCTCAGAACATTTCTGAATACAGATTGTTTAGGGACTCATCTTTACCACATCATTCATCTCCTCACATCTTCCACTTTATTCTCCTTCTTTGTCCTACCCACATATGAAGTATTCTTAATTTTCAAGGTTATTTACAGGCTATGCCCAACCCATCTCTTGCGCATAATCAAGACATCATGTCTCAGCTCTGCCCTGTCACTGTGATGAGGTGTAACACATCGGAAGACAGGATAGCAGCCTTCCAGCAAGTCTACAGAGGCTGTGAAATGAAACTGCTGAACTACTATCTGTAACACATGAGTCGTGTAGGCTCAAACTACCCTGTGCCTGAAAAATGGAAAACGGAGGAAAAGTGACTTCAGTTTTAAAAAGGCTTTCAGGTGAAACCCAGGCACTACCAATCAGAAATGATAATAAAGAGAACGCACACTGAAATCTGATAGAGCAGGGACGTGTCAGCCTGGCTTTTAGAGAACAGTTACACCTTGCACATCTACTGGAGCAATCCAGAATGGTCAGGGAGCTTTGCTAAATTTCTTCATGAAAGGTCAGGGACTGATAAGTAGGAGAAAAGAGAGAACAAAAGGTTAAAATAACTAGTCACTTCCCATGCTGGAGAGTTGTTATCAGCTGCATCCTACAGAAGAGATGCGGAGACCTGGGCTGTGCAGCAGTGGTGAAATAACTGGAAAAGTAAGCAAAGAGAAAAAGACAAAACCTGCACGGGGTATAATATTACTTATTGTAAGCTAAATCTGAACTAAAACCATACAGCATGAAGTTCCTCCAAATCCAAACAGGAGAAAAGATGGCAAACTAAATTGTGCAGAAGTGCAGGATTTAGTAGAGAAAAGTAAGGTAGAAGTGAGAGTAAGGTAGGGGAAAAATGGATTCATTGTGCAGTCACGCTTATGGGCTCTAAAATAGGTATTTTCACCAATAATATGCTGGGGTCATCATCAACAGCTTTCTGAATATTTCAATTCAATGCTCAGTGGGGATCAGAAGGGAGAACAGAACATAAGGTACTATTAGAATAAAGACAGTGAACAAGAGAAGATGCTGCCATGTTACCATACAAATCCTGACGCCCGTATCCTGTTCCCCACTGGTTCTGACCATCGCAGCTCAAAGAGGACATGGGAAGGCTACCAAAGGAGAAACGAGCACCACTAAAATCACCAGACAGCAGAGTTACAATGACCAAGTGAATGCCTTTTAACAGCAGGTGTAACTCTACCGCTGAACTCTCTGCCATGACGTGCTGTGGGGACTCAAAGTAAGGAGGCTCCAAAAGGCAGCCAGACCAAGCCATGGCAGAAAACCTCACCAGGGATTACTAAATCCACACAGTTTCAGATGCAAGCTCTGGCTTGGCTCTGTGCTGTGGCATGCTGGCAGGACATGCCAGGAGAAGCAGAGCTGCCACCTTGCTGTGCTTTTTTCCCCCTCATTTTTTTCTGACCACCCTGGGTATGTTGGACACCTGACCTGACCCATCTGCATCCTTCTGAGCTCTTATGTCCCCGCATCCATCTTCACACTCTTAGAGAAAGGGTATTTTGCTCTGTTTGGACAGAGCTTAAGCACAAGACAAATAACTTGCCACAATACAAATAACACAGCAGTGCTGAGGGCTTGCTGGACAGGCATACAATGCCCTCCCCCATCCCCACGCTCCTCTCACACCACTGGGGTCTCCACCTATGAAGCTCTGAAGTTCTGTAAGCCATTGCTATTCTGCAGGCTCACCATTCTGTGCACAGCACATCTGCTAAATCCACCCATGAGAGGACTAGGCTCAGCATCACACACTCCAGCAGACATATGAATTAACCCGATGCAGGTTGGGAGGTACCTGGGAAGAGCGACGCATAGCACCCGATGAAGACAAACTTGTCTGGCTGGTCACATTCTTTTCTAAAGAATCTATTTTCTCAAAAGTCCTCTTCTGCCTCACTGTGTCCTGTGGAGGAGCCACATCACTGGGAAAGCTGCCCCTGCTCTCCATGCCCTG
The DNA here is from genome assembly GCA_011075105.1 of Heteronetta atricapilla. Classification (NCBI taxonomy): domain Eukaryota; kingdom Metazoa; phylum Chordata; class Aves; order Anseriformes; family Anatidae; genus Heteronetta; species Heteronetta atricapilla. The sequence goes on from CM021750.1 coordinate 1,210,540, forward strand.
TCTGTACAGAGACCTATTACTAGCCGAGACGTCATCCCTTGAGCTCCGGTTGATGCATTTTTTCAAGTGGTCTGACTGGAATCTGACTTTGCTGCTCTCTGCTGGGATGCCACCTTCCAGACTTTCAGCATCAAGGCTGGCTTTGCTTCCCCGGCAAGCTGCTGACCTGCCCACCACAGCACGCATCTCAGCAATCAGCTTATCATTCAAAGCCGTGAGCTCACTGCTGCTGCCCACAGAGCCAGGTCTTCCCTGACCTGTCCCATGCCTCCTTCCTTTCCTTTTTCTCAAACTTGGAGAAGGGCCAGTCGAGTAACCAGAGTCCTGATGGCTTATACCAGTTTGGTACTCTTGAGTTTGCAGGCTGCTCTGTCGACTGTGATGGGCTTCTATGCTCTTGAGGACATTGGCTTCCAAGATCCTCCAAGACTGCTTGAAGCTGTCCTTTGAAGCAAGCTGACCAGGCAGTTTAGTAGAAGCATCAGCTGTTGCAGCAGCAGAGTGGGAGAGTTTGGAAGACTGATCAATGTTGACCATGTGTTTTATGTATTCTCTGCCAGCCGGACTGTATTCAGTGGAAGAAGGATGTCTTGCATGCTTCTTTGCTCCTTGCTGCTGTTGTATACTTGGATGTTGCAACAGTTTGGTTGGTTGCTGCTGCTTCTTTAAGCTATTGCTTGGTGACCTTGGTGGAGACATCCCACTCATGCTTTCAGTGTCCATATCTACTGGTGGCTCATCGTAAATGGGAGACTCTAAAGATGGCTCATCATATATAGGTGCAGGGGAGGCATACTTGGGGGATGCAGGCTGGGGAGTTCCTGTCTGGCTCCTTGGAGGTGTTGGAGAAGTTGGACCATTCATCAGCACAAGGCAAAACCCACCATTCTCTGTCTTTTTGATCTGCATAGACTGCTTTGCTTCTCCTGCAGGCATTTGCTTTGAGGCTCCAGAGCTCTGGGACATAGTCTGAGGCTGAGCGTATATGGCAGGTTTTGGAAGAGATTTTTGGCTGTTGGCCTCTGGAGCACTCTGCAGCTGAAGGGAACTGCTTGAAGAGCCCTGTACCTGCTTTAAACTATTCACTTTGACCAACATGGCTGCTTTCGTTCCTGGCACGGGCTGCCAGTGGGTAGGAGTGTCCCTAAAGGAAAAAAACAAACAAACAAAAAAATACAAATGTAGAGTTATTTAAGAATTATGTTAACTTATCCCTACGTCTATGTTAAATTAATCCCCTATATCTGCCCAAATACCAGACTGTTAGTTTCAAAGCACCTGGAGATTCCCTAAGCAGTTATATCTGCTCCTCATTGTTTTTTTCCTGGAGATCCCCCTTCCTGAAACAGAAGCACATTGTTGCTGTGCACATGAGAACTTTGAATTATGGACAGCAGAACAAAGACATGAAACAAGTTCGTCCTGCTACAACCTATCTGGTATCAGCAGCACCAAGACAGGAGACAACCTGCTCTTCAGGAGCCTCATCAGACAGCATGACCAGCTGTTCTGAACTACTCAAACAGTGAGCTGAAAAATAATCCCAAGTGTCTGTCTTTGGACTGCCAAATAACAATAGCAGTCCTCCCAGAGGAGAGATTTTCTAAGTCTATGTTACAGCAAAACCTATGAGGCATACAGGAGGTGCAAAGGGCTGGATGTCCTCAGCTCCTGGGATGTGGTACATCTGTATAGAGCATGCTTTCAGTCTGGTACAGATGCCCTCCAATCTGGTTCCCTCGGCTCCACTCAGCTCTCATGGCTTTGAAATCCTCTTCTGCTAAGGGTATTCCCTGCCCCGTGACCGTGCTCAGCATCCAGTGCAACCCAGCATGCTCACTGCAACCTCCCAGTCCCACAGGTGCCTTCTGCAGCATAATGCAGCATAATAACCTCCCCCCCCAGCATCTACAGCCAGTCTTCATTTGTGGGCTCTGAGGAAAAGGGAAAGAGAAGGCTGTTGAACCAGCCTGAGATTTCAGGTCTTAAAAGTCACCACTGTCCCCAGGAAAAGTCCCCTTGAATCTGGCCCAATTTCTTGCGCTCTCTCCATGCATCCACTATCAGGCATCACCAGGTAAGACGCAAGGGTGCACTGGCTGTAACAGAAGGTGCTCCCATGGCATCTTCCAAGCCATTTTTCCCTATTTGAGCCTTGCCACTTGCTCCCACCCCTGAGGCCTCTGTGCAGGTGGAGAGACCCACCACCCCTGCATGTCCAGGGCTGCCTCTCGGCCACTCGGAGATGCCCGTGCCCCCCTGCACCATCCTCCTCAAGCCCCATGGGGCTTATCATGACATCCCGACCCTCTGCTGCTCTGCACCTGCTTTCCAGAGACCTTCCCCTGCTTGGTCCCGGCCCTCACTCAGCACAGTTTCTCACAGACATGCAGGGACCAGGCAGGGTAACAGTAGGAGGGGGTAAGCATGCACGGGGGTGGCTTTCGTGGGTCCCTGCAGCCTGACATACATCCCTGCCCGGGGGCTGCATGCACCAGGCCTCGCCTGAGCACTTTCATCCTCCACATGGCCGACCATGGGCACTGCTGAAAACCCAGGTGTTCCTAAAGAGCTCCTGGACCAACCTGAAGAACCAGAGCAGCAACATTTGGTATGCTTTTAAATGAGCGTTTTTGACACCCACCCCTCTGCTTGGCTGCACCAGCAGCTGGTTTCATGGCAGGGAGGTGAGACTGGCAAGGAGCCACATGAAGGACAAGCACAACAGATCTGTTCCTTGGCTGGAGGGCTGCCATGGAGCAGCCATGGGGACGATTTTGGTTTAACACCAGAGGCAAAGAGCAAACCTGTACAGCTGAGATGTTCACCAGGAGGTTGGTAAGCGATCGATGTGACTCAGCTGTCAGCTCTCTGCCAGCCCAAAGCAGCATTCACATCCGGACCAGCACCACCCCTCTCTGCTCTCTCTCCCCAGGACGGTGGCAAGGAGCCCTGACCACCAGGGTCAGGGATGGTCTCCTTGGGTGCAGGGCTGCAATGCCGTTTGAAGGACCCTGCTCTGTCACATTTCTCCGCAACATGCGTGAAAAAGAGCAAAGCCCATGACTGGGCCCTGCATGCCCTTGGAATAGCAGTGAGGGATCTGACTGGGAAAAATGCAGGTGCTGCGCTCCCCTGGGAGGAAGAGCTCCCTGTGTGAGACCTGACCCAGCTCCTTGCTGCCCTGTATCCTTCCCAGGGCCTGAGAGAAGCCATTCCACCCCTCACCCGCTCCTCCCTTCAGAGAGGAATTTGCACATAAAACTCAATTTCACAAAATTCTGTGATTGCTTTGTCTGCTGTTAAGCTATTTTTCACATTCAAAACAAAAGGAGATGGGTTGCCTCAGAGAGCTACACCTGGATACAATGGCCTGGAGAAGAACCCCCTGCACAGCCGCTTTCTCTGTCTTTGCCATTTCTTTGGGTGTTGAAACCTACGAAACCTCCGGAGTCGGCACAGCCCAACATTAATCTGCCACTTCCACTTCCGTCAGCTAAAAAGGGATGAGTGACCTGGCCCTTTTGTGTTACGGCTGCGCGGTGTGGCCAGCCAGGGAGGGCTGGGATGCTGCCCAGCCTCAGGCAGGAGGTAAGCATAGCCACCGTACTGCCGCTGCTCCCCAGCCTGCTGCGGCCACCATTTGGGCGTTAGAACCGGATCAGATCCGCGGGCATTTGCCTGTGCTCCCCAGCAGCATCCCCAGGGTGTCCCTGCGGGAACAGCAGAGCCATGCTGCTCCAGCCAGGCCATGGCTACCATGCCGAGTAGCTTTGTGAGTGAAGGTGATGAAATCATAGAACCATGGAATCACAGAATCATAAAGGTTGGAAGAGACCTTCAAGATCATCTGGTTCAACCATCACCCTACTACCAATGACGGAGAAGTGAAGTCTCTAAACATGTACTGTATCCAAGGGTGCCGGCCTGATCTCAAACACAGCATGCCACCTCCAGCCTCTCTGCCAGCTGGACATCAACAGTAAGAGGCACCACTGTGGAAAGAACGAGGCTTTTCTAAAAAGGCCATTTCCACAATCATGAACAAGTTCTTGATTCTGCATCCCGCCTTCCTCAACATGGATGCTGAAAAGACCAAGCAGAGGGGAACTGGGACTTCTTGACTTCTCAGCAAGGTTCAGCCTCCTTCTGAGCAGTAAAAACCCTGACAGAAAGTGGAGCCAGCAGTGGAGAAATGTTCTAGCACAGCCTCTCAGCTGTGCTGTTAAGCCACCAGCAGGAGAGACCCAGCTGAGTCCCCTGAGATGCTTCTTTCGAGGAATGCTTTCAAGTAGCTCCAATATAAACACCACAGCCCAGCACTGGCTTTCCCAGCCCGCACCCAACTCCAGCAGCTCTCTCCAGGCTCCAGTTACTGCTTCTGGACTCCCCATTGTTTGCTCTTCCCTCCCAGCAGCCTGCAGAAAAGGCCCCCACACCTCAGCTCTGCCCTTTCCAGCATTTTCCTGGTGCTTTCGTCAAGGCAAATAAACAGGGCTGTTTGTATTTCAGCGGCATGGCCGCTACCGCCTGGGGTGTCCACACTGCACACGGGGGTGGAGACTGCCATGGGCTGCAGAGGCGAGCCACCCAAATCTGGGTCTGCAGGACCCAAGAAGAGCTCTGTGGGCATGTGTGGGTCCTGCCCCGCAGCCAGCAGCATAAATGTGGAAGGAAATCAGCCTGTATTAGTGTTTCTTGTCCGATTACGAAGTACTTAATATTGGCATTACACCAGGACCCTTACTGTGGCATTATTTACAGGAGCTGTAAGCCCCTGACAAGGTAGGGCAGAGTCGAGAAGAGGCTGAGGTACCTTCACAGGCTCCATTCACCTCTGTGTCACACATCCCCTCTGACACTCCTTCCAGCACACCCTGCTGCCTTGGTAAGACCAAGCTGTGCCTTTCCCCGCTGCCTACAAAATCCCCTTCTCTGTCCCAGCCCACAATGCTGAGCTGCAGCAAGGGTGGGCTATGAGGGGACAGCAGCACAACCCCATCTGCAGCCCCAGCAGCAGGGTCCTGTGCCTGTCCTGCCCTGGAGGAACAGGACATTCCTAGGGACAGTGCTTTTCTACCCAGAGGACTTTGAGATGCAGCGTTATTGCAAGGGGGAACCCTGGAAACCCCCTCCAAAGAAAGTGGTGCTGGGAGAACCATAGGAGGAGAACAGAGCTGATCCACCGGCACAGCAAGGCTGGGAAAGGCAGAGCCCACCCGCAGCCCTGAGCCCCGAAGTGCACGATCACTGCAGGGCAGCATGGGGGCAAGGCCGTCCTCAGCTGGCCCCATCACCCTGTCCCCAGCCCTTTCAGTCACCCGAGGTCCACAGAGCTCCAGCGCATGGCAGGGTGCTCACAGGGTACTTCCAGGACACTGCCCTCAGCCCCAAGTCAGTCTCATGTCCCCCCAAGGAACACATCCAGCATTTCCAGAGCTCGAATAACAGAGACAGCTAATAAAGGCGGATTGGGAGCTGAGACACCAACCCAACTGCCCTACTGTTGCTCCAAGGTTCCTGGGCTCACACTGACTCCCTCCAGGATCTCCCAACAAATTCAGTTTCCCAGGAGCAGCTGCTTGTCCAGCAGCACCCGTTTCCAGACATGAGGAGCCATTTTCCCACACCCACAGCAGCAAGTGAAAGCAGCTGCCACTTCCACAGGGAGGTCAGCCTCCCAGTGCTGCCTCTGCAAAGGGCCGGTCTCCAGAGAGGCTGCTCCGAGCTTGTGTGATTGAGAGAGCAGAAAAAGCAGCAGCAAGCAGCGGGGCGGTGAGGGAGAGGACGCGATCAGCACGTAGGAGGGCACGAGTACAGCGTGCTTGAGGATGTCAAGAGCAGCACCAAATCTAGCAGTGCTAGAGGAAGGGTAGGACACAACAGGCTGCTAAAAGAATAAGAAAAAAATAAACTGCAAAGTATTGCTGAAAAAGAGGACTAAATTCCTTCCCCCGGCTCCCTGTAGCATGTGCTAGCAGGAGGCCACTCCTAGGGATCACGCTGATCTCCTCTGTCCTCTCCATCTATCGTGAGACAACAAGCCTAAAGGGAAGAAAAACAAATTGCCTGTGCTGCCGATAGAGACAAAAATGAAACAGTCTCAGGTGCAGGTACCTATAACGACGTCAAATGCTATCAACAGCACTCAACGTATTTGCCTTCTGTTTATATAGCTGTAACCCTGCCAAGGGAAGAAAGGACCTGCTTATGTTTGTCTTTGGAGAAAAATGCAGACAAAAGAGCTGAGAAGCTGTTGCTGTTACTAGACCAGACACCCTAGCAAGAGTATTAGATCCCACCTGGGGACCCTTGCTTTGGGCTCAGCTCCTCAGTCACCATTTTATGAGCTAGAAGAAGGCATACATAGGAAACATCACTTGACATCCTTGCAGGAAAACATCTGAAAGCAAATGCCGTTGGCTTACTGGAAAAGCAACACAAGACCCAGCAGACTGTTAGGTCCCAGAAGTGGCTTACGTGACACACACACCTTCCCCAGCACCTGCCCTTCAGCATTTTCTCACAGGCTGAAGATGCCCCAAGGCTGCTGATACAGCTTGGGATCTCGCCAGGGAGGTCAGGGAACCCTTCGGGGATGCTTAGCCCACTCATCCATGACCACAGGGTGTGACTGAAGGGAACTGGGTGTTGGGAGCTACCACGGTTCAGCCCAAGGTGTCCCTCACTGTACCATCTTCTCCTGACCATGCTGGTATCACCCTCTGGCCAGGTCTGAAACTCAGACAGGCTGCTCACAGGGCAGGAGGCACTGAAGGTGTCACAGGCACCAGCAAAGCTCCAGGCTTCTTCTGGTGCATCACCAGATTTTAAGTGAACATGTAAGGAACCTTACATGGGGCAGTGGGCAGGTGATAAACCTCAGCTTACAGCTCTCTAGAGCAGACATTTTCCAAAATCGCCATCCTACAAGGTTTTTTCATCTCTCTCCACCAGCACCATGCACACAGTGATGTGACCTTGATCCCAAAAGCAAGGTGTGAAAGACACCTAGCCTGCTGTATTCACCCTCTCCAAATGCTGCAGGAGGGAAACAGGAATGGCAAACTGTCAGGGGTGGCAAGAGCACCAGACTCACCAGAGCACTACTCTAGCCCTGGGGTGAATCACTTCTCCTTAGTGTGACTCAGCAGTACTCACTGCCCAGCCTCCCTGGCCATTTGCACCCTGTTATCTGTGGCAGGGTGATGCCCAGCCAGGGCATGGAGGAGGCAGGGCAGCCACAGGCAGTAAGGGGCATGGATCAGGGAGGGGACGCTTTTATGCAGCTCACGTTGGCAAAGTTTCAATACGAAAACAGTTCAATTGTTAGACTGGTTTGAATGCAAGAAAATCTTTCAGCCAAAACAAAATAGCATCCCGTTATTGTTCTTTCCTTGCAGGGTAGATGCAAGCAAGTGGCTGTGCTCTGTCCCCTGCTGCCCTCCTCCACCCTGGCTGAGCTGCAGGAAGGGAAAGAGCCAGAGCAGTCAGGCTCACCCATGCCCTTACAGGGCAGCTTGGCCACCATGGCAAACCATGGCATGTGCCCACCACGAGTGTCCAACAGAGCTTTCATCGAAGCAGTGAGCAGCCCTGCCCATCCCTTCTCCTTCTGCTGAGCGCAAAGGGGTCTGTGGCAATCACCTTTTGATCTGTGTTTGTATGGTGTACTACACAAATGAGGATGCTCAAGGGGTACTGTAGTGGTGAAAGGCAACAGCTTTACCTGGAACAGGATGAGGACAGCACGTGGCAGTGACCACGGGCCTAGCAGCGCCTCGCCCCAGCGCTGCACCCACCTGGGCTTGTGCAGCTTTCCCAGCCCCATGTGTCGGTGCCTGCCCAGGGACAGAAGCCACCCAGTAAATATAAACCAAAACACTCTCTACCTGCCCGTGTCCAGCCTCTTCTCAGCGGCGCAGTCCCCTTTGGCCCTCTCCATTTCCTGCAGCATGGCTACAGGGACCGGGGTGCTCCTGCTGTCGCTGCCGGTGCTGCCCCGGTGCTGCCGGCCCTGGCAGTCAGGCTGAGAGCGCTTCATAGCCTGGAGCTGTGCCAGGGGCACAATGTCGCAGCCCTGGGGCCGGTGCCACACCGTCTGCCGCGTGATGGCATTGTAGTAGTAGAAGCGGTTGTTGTTGTGATCAAAGAGCTCCCACCACTGCTTCTGGTCCGACTGGCGCACCTTCAGGTTGGGGGGGGGGCTCCCAGCCGCATTCACCGGTGGCCAGGTTGACATACATCCGCTCCTGGGAGCGGGGCTCGATGATCTCCACCCAGTCTGAGCTGTGGGGGAATAAGAGCTGTGTTAGTGTGGGACGGGCGCGGGGGGTGTCCAGGAGCCTTGCCCCCTCGCTAACCTGAGACAAGCAGTGCAGGGACAGGGAGCATCGCTCACAGATGCACTGGTAAATCAAACCAAGCGCTGGTGCAACCATAGGAGCCCAAGTGATAAACATGGGGTAAAAAATATAAGTTTGTCACAGGGGCAGTCCTAAAATCCATTCACTCAGTTCCCAGCTTGTTCCCACCCTGGTACTGCCCCTGGCCCCAGGCATGGGGCTGAGAGAGCCTGGCAGGGTCCGACCGAGCCCTCCAACGCGCCCTGAAGAGCTGCCCCACGTGCGAGGCAAGCAGCATAAGCAGCACTAGCCCCTCTGTGCAACCCTTCCTCCGTCCCAGCGCCTGCCTCCGTAGGGCAGCCCAGCACATTGGCTTTGTGGTGATGGAGGTGCCGGGCTGCATGGTCCTGATACACGCTGGCAGTGGTGCCATTGGCTACAACAGAGACATATAAACGTGGACAAGCAGGCAGCGAAGTGAAATGTCAGCGTTATTAACTCTGATACCATTCACATCCTGTTAACACTCTGCTGGCTCTACAAAACCCACCCCGGCAGAAATGGCAGCTCCCCCTCGCTCCATGCTCCCCTCAGGTTCACCAAGCGTAGCCCCAGGGACCCTCCCTGGGGAGAGGAAGGGCCCCGCCGGGCTCCCCGCTCCAGCAGAGGCTGGGAAGACCCTAGGGCTCCATCAGTGATGGCCTCACCAGCCCCGGCACAGGCAGGCCCAGCCCCTGTGCCGCACCATGGCAGCTGGAGGGCCAGGGACGCTGCTGCTCTGCCACTCTTCAAGGCTGCCAAATCAACAGGTACAAAGGCACTTTAACACGCCCCTTGGAGCAGGCCAGGAGCATGCCTGCCAGCTGGTCCCACCTGCAAATCTACGTGTCCAGAAAACATCTGTTTCTTTGTCAGAACTAGATGTGTTCCCGTTTGATTTAAGGTATACCAGCCCCTCGTGCCATGGCTCGGGGTGGGAAGCACTGAGTGTGCCTGGTTATTTCTAAACAACCGTAACACCAACTTAGAGGCGCAGAAGGAACAAAGCAGTAAGTCGGTGCTCTTATCGAGGGCACTGTGAACTGCAAAAGGGCGTCATCCATAAAAATGACATAAAAGAGGAAAACAATGGCAGCAGAAGAGCCTAGCAGTGCTGTGAGACGACTTCCCAGGATACAGCAGCGAGGAATTCCAGATAGGATAAGGAACTGGAAAAGTGGGTCTGATGGACAGCCCGAGGAGCTTGGGGGATACAAACGGAGCAGTGACCTCTGAGAGCACCAGAAACCCTCACATGATGACAGAGATCAACTGGAAAATGGGCACAACCAGACGTGGACTAAAAGGGAACTCAGACCCACACTTCTAGGCACTTCTGGTGGGGAGAGCTGCGGCCGGCGCTGGGAGCTAAGGCTTTCCCCCACAGCACAGCATGAGCCACGTGAGGCTGGAAGAGGAAAGCAGGCATGGTGTGACACCACACACCACAGCCACACAGAGACACTTGCTCAGACAGAGGGGTGAGAGAAGGGAGGACGTTACACAGTGTTTACTTGGCAGAACAAAAAACACCCCTCAAGCAGAGCGATCAAACTGTAACGTTCAAGAGCACGACGGTTTTGATCTGTTTTGCCAGCAACCAGAGTAGCAAAGATCTGAGACACCGACCAGCTCTACCAGCGCTGGTGCTTCTTGGGAGAGAGGAGAGGTCAGCTATTTTATGTTAAGTACAAGCTATTGAAAATAACGAATTCTTCTCATGGCACTTGGCCATGACTGAGTGTGTGTTGCTAACTATAGTCTTCCGTTTTAACAAGCCCACATTTATCTTTGCGTGCAAAGACATGTAAGTGGACGCCTTGGGTTGGTGACCTCTGCTCCCCTTAAATTTGAGTCCGAGGATTACCAAGCTGGAGTTTAACAAGGCAAAAATCCACACAGTACATATTGAAAATAACAGAAAGTTTGGTACAATCACATTCACATGTAAAGAAAGAGAAGGAAAAGCAAGGAGCACATTCCTGGAGCAGGGCCAGCACCGGGCTGCCACACACAAGTCTGGAACATAACATCAGGAACTCTGGAAAGACGTGATAAACACAGGATTGGAGAGAGATAAGGCCATAACTTGGACATAAAAAATGAATTCAAACACCCCTTAACAGGGTTAAAGAAGCAGTTTCCTGGGAATGGTTTGAATAATGCCTTTTCCCCATCCTCCTTGTGCTGAGTCCTGGACAAAGGGGCAGATTTGGACCCCATGTGCCCCACTCCCAGCTCCCTATTGCCACTGCACGCAGTGCCATCACCGTCACAGCAACAGGAATACTGTGGTGGTTTCAGTCCATCTCCCTTTTGTTGGAACTGAATGTCTTTGGCTGCAGGATTCCCACAGACCCAGCTTGCAAACCCAGATGAAGCCCGCACCCCAGACATTGCATGAAACTGGAGCACCAGCCCCCTCACCAGTGAGCGAACCTGAGCAGAGAGGAACTTCGACAAAATCCCCACTTGCTTCCAAAAGCAAAAACACATTTCCCAGTGTACATCCTCCTTTATTGTCTGAGGGGTTTCAGAAGCTTCCTTTCTCTAAGTCAGTACACAAACACTTTCCAAGCCTCCTAGTTTACAACTAGACCACAGCTCCAGACACCACTGATCTTCTGGGGGCCCATGGGGTTGCCATAGTGTCCAAGGTCCCCAGGTGCTGTGCTGGTGCTGGGGGAACTGCCCTGCCAGCCGTGTGGACGCCAGGCATGCAAAGAGCAGTGCTATCGTTGCACACAAAATGCTTCCTGCACGTGGGCAAACAGGTTTGTGTTCACCTGAAGGCTCAGCCAGCCCCTCGCAGACTTTGTTTTTCTGAGGCACTGTATAAACAGAACAGGTAAAAGGCCAAGGTGCGGCTCTGTCCTGCCAGCCTCTGGGACAGGTGTGATTTATATTTGCAAACTTTGCTCTTTCAGGAACTAAGAGCTAAACTTGGGTCCATCCTGGCTGCCACGAGGACCCTGGCTGGCAAAGCCAAGAAATAAGATAGATAATAAATAACAACAACAATAATAATAAAGGACATTTCAGCCTGAAAGAGCACAGCATGGCTCCTATACCCCAGCCCACACAGCTGCACTGCATATGGGACTGTAGGTGCATAACATGCCCCAAGCCGGTCCTGGATCCTGGACACCCCACCTGTGCAGGGAAGAGGCCCTCTGCCCTGGGCAAATAACTTAGCTTTGCCCGACCACAAGCTACAGAAGCAGCGCAGCAGGCATTAGCCCTGGGCATCCCGCTCGTGCCTGTCCGTCTGTCCTGCAGTTAACAGGACACAGCTCCCCGCTGCAGGAACAGGCGTGGCAAGGCTCTACGTACTGGCTCGGGGTGTACCCGTGGGACTGATTCATACAGGGACGAGAAGCCGCTCTGAGCATGTGAAATGAGCAGCTAGGAGCAACCCAAACCCATGTGACAGCACTGGGCATCCTGCTTCCTGCTGACATCTCCTGGTTAGATCTTCTCACAATGACTACGACACTGGTGTGAGTCTAGGAAAGAATAAAAGTGTTTCACATAAACAGAAGGGACTAGAAATGCAAACACAGGAGGGGAAAAAGTCTGAATGAATACACAAGAAGCCCCAAGAAACTAAACATCCAACTGATTTTCTTGCCACCATTACCCAAGCAACGCTTAGTCCTCTGCTTGAAGCCTTCCCTCTGCCTGCTTCCTCCACATGCTGCTCAGCACAAACTCATTTACACACTGGTGACAGGAGAGAACCAGGGGGAGCCATGAGAACACCTTGCTTCAAGGCACTTCAAGCTGAGAGGACATTCCTCTGCATGGCGGCAAGGAGAGGTCTCATGCATTGATCTTCCATTTCAACTCCACGTTTTGCTATTTCTGGTCCTTTTTGTCCCAAGCTGGGGTCCTTCTCCACCTCTCATCTTTGGAGCAGTACCCAGTCCTTCTGGGCCAACAGTGACTCTGTATTGAGTAGGCTTTTGAAGATGCATGGCCTCAACAGGAGCCTCCAGCATGCTCAAAGATGGTCCCACCACAAAGAAAAACACCTGGAAAATTAAGCTCTTCCTCCAGGAAGCAGGAGTCTGAGTATAGCCAGCGTAAAGTCATGTAGTTAATCCCACACAAGTTCATTCCTCAGAATGATGGCTGCACTTCACAGGACACAGGACTCCCACCTGGTCAGGAGCTGACTGAAGAACTCCAGAGGACGTGGGCCACCGCGACCCTTACGGGCACGAAGGGAAGCGTGGGCATGACCCTGCACCCTGCCAGGAAGAGGTGCTGCTGCTGGCTGCAGCCCAGTGCAGGTGCCGGGCCCAGCCCTTGCGCAAAGAAATGCGGCTCCAAGCCAGGGCTGCCAAAGTCCCTGCAAAGCTGGAGGTGGTGGCAAAACCCTAGGACCAGGCAGATCAGTAGTGTGTGGCACGGCGTGACCCCACCGTCCCACACTGGGATGCCAGCCAGAGCCCACGGGGGCAGGAATGTGGCGCAGGCACCTCGGGCGGCTCTCTGCAGCCCGGGCTTGATGTGCCTCGCAGCTCTGGTGGCAGCAACAGAAGCCAGCTGTCCACAGGAGCCAGGGAGTTCAGATCACCTCAGTTTGCTGCTGGTGCGGCATGCGACGAGGACCCAGGAGAGGGAGCAAAATGGTACCTACAACCCCCAGGGAGTCCCCAGAAGCTGCCTGCAGGTGCCATGCTGCAGGCACCAGGCACCCCATGGGCTGAAGAGCAGCTGGCCTCAGCACGGGGCTTCCAGCAGCAGCACCACCGTGCCCGTCCCCTCGCCTTCTGCAATGGGCGAAGCCACCTGGAGCACCCAAGCATGCTGCTGGGCTGACTCCATTTCAAAAAACCTTGCTTGCTGCAGGGAAGTGCGAACCCCTGGGCGATTCCTAGTCGCTCAGATCTGCACACTGAAGCCAGGACAAGGCTGTAAAACTCGTCTGCACCCTGGAGCTGCAGAGAGCCTCCAAGGTCTCTAACAACAGCACCTCAACGCAATGCTCCACCAGCTGACTCGGTCAATTTATTTTTTACTCACAGCCAAGCCAAAAAAAGCTGTAATTTAAGTCTTAGCGAAAAAAAATAAAAATAAAAAAAAATCAACACCCAAAGCAACCCTGTCCCTCGCCTCCCTCATATGTAATCTCTGAACCTATTCTGCATACACACACATCCTTCTAACAGAAATTACAGAACTAAAATAAATATAATGTCAGCCTGTTCCTAAAAGACTCTCCTGCTTCCAAAAATAAGCATTTTGCAAACAAACCAACCTCTGCTTAGCAGGAGACACACCAGACTGCAAAAATAGCACACAAATGGCTGCAATTGCTCACAGCTTGAGCACGCATGCTCAGCTCACGCATGAGCAGAACGTCCTTCTGAAATCAGGATCCAGCATGCCAGAGCCACTTTCACACCAGTGGCACACTACAGAGGGGAGAAAAGAGCACAGCACCCCGATGTGGGTGGGTTAGAGGTTGCAGAGAGCCTGTTCGGCCTGGAAAAGGTCCTAGTACTGAAAGCAGCTCTTTGGAGATTGTAATTGAAAAAAGAAGAAAAAGCCCCAAGCCTTGTGCTGGGTGGTGTCTTCAAAGATGGAGATGCAGATGAGCAACTTGTCGGTCTCTTGCTTGCTCAGACCCCGCTGCTTTACACCAGCCCCAGCTCACCCCATGACCACGTGGGTGTTCCCAGATTCCCCTCCAGCCCTCACACCAGCACTGCAGGCTCCCACCTGGCTGCTGCCAGAGCTGCTGTCTACTGAGGACAGTGGGGCAGCTCATCACATGGGAGCCAAGATCCCCTGGGCTCCCAACAAGCAGACAGGGGGACAGAAGCGAATCATCCCCAGGGGAGGGCAGACTCCATGCTGAGTCACTCTACAAGGGCAGACAAGTAAATCCATCCTGACCAGGGACCAGCAGCAGCTGCTGCAGCCCGGGCAGAGGGTAGAACACAATGTCAAAAAGCATCCAGTGTCAAAAATTTACAGGCGCTGCTGCCCTCTGCTCTTACAGGGTCTCTAGGCCGGCCGGGGTCAACGGGCCTGGCTGGGAACCAGTCCTGGGTGTCTGCGATAGCTGGTCCAGGGAGAACAAGGTCCCTTGCAGAGTCAGGACCGCTACAGAGCAGTGAAATACGTTTTGGGGCTACAGGACCTGCCCTACTGACCTGTCTGGTCCTCGAGCTACCAGGGCGTCTTCTGCATCTCTCCCACCACCATGATGGGAGTTTTCATTTTGTGCTTCAGATCACAGACAAAATCCCCCATTGCTAACTGGCCTCCAAAAGCTCTGCTCTGCCCCAGACACTGCGGCACCTCCTAAGCCCAGCAAGGGCTGCAGCAGAGACGTTTTTCCTTTTAAGGGCTGAGTATTTGAGAACGAGTTTCAGAAAAATGTACTGGTACTTTTCATCCCCTCTCTCTCCATCCAAAACGTGCCGCATGGCTCCATCCAAACCCTGGCTACTGGAGGGGAAGAAGCTGCAGGGGACGCCGGGTGCCAGCTGGTCCCTGCCCAGTGGATGTGGGTGCCATGACCTGGTGCAGCTGGGTGCTGTCCTCCCACCCGCTGCGTCACACACAGACCAAGCCCAGGACACATGGCCAGGCCTGCTGATGGCCTTGGAGCAGCACCGGCTACCGTGCTTTGGTGGTGACCGCATCCTCACCCAGGCAAACCTGCCACCAGACCCCATCATCCCCCCCAAATGGGATTTAAACAGGGAAACACCTCCTGGCTGCTGCCCCCCCCTTGTTCAGCCTGAGCTCAGGCCCAGCTTCAGGAAGGATGCCTCAGTACAGGCACATTCTGCACGGGCTGGGCTTGGTGAGCATAAATGCGACCATCCTGCTGGTGCGTGGGCTCACCGAGGGCAGCAGCGGGCACAAAGCACAGCCCTGCAGCCATCACCTCTCCAGCACCAGGTGTGCAAACCTCTGCAGCAAGATACCCACGGCCATACACCTGCCCTCCTTGTGCTTTTGTGGGTGACACCAAGCTAGGACGGATGCTTCCAGATGGAGCAGAGTCAGGCTTTACCCACTTCGATAAGTGCTGGCACTTCATTACACGGGGTCTGCTTGGAGCACCCAGGAGCTGCCAGGATGCGCCTCGCCCGATGGCGAGGACTGAGCTGCCCCCATCTATCGAAGGGACAGACCACGGTGAGGGGCAGGGATGGGGCAGGGACCCGCAGGAGGAGGCGCCTCCTGCACTCCACCTTAACCCCCAGACATGGGGCAGCCACTTCAGACTAGGGTCAAGTACTCAAAAGCTGGTCATGCTTTGTTTACGGGGGCAGATCAGCCCGAGCAGGGCTACATTTCCTAACATTTCCCAACCCCACTGCGCACAGCAGGGACTGGGGCACTGCGCTGCAACCACCAGCAGGGTGAAGGGCGGAACAGCCGGCGCTGAGCACTCTCCCTGTGCTAGACCCAGTAATGTTGCACATGATATTTCTGCTATCTCAAGGACGTGAGAACACTTGCTGCCCTCTCTGTCACTGCAGGAATTACTGACAAAAGTCCCAATTAAGCTAGCTTGTTGTCCAGCTGCTTCAGGACTGAGATTGACTCTTTACGGTTCCCTGTATCACCGCTGCCCATTCCAGGGATCCCTCCCAGCCTTGCCATGAAGACAGGGATCCCACAGCTGCTGCCCTGGCCATGGGTGCAGGCAAAACCAGCTCCATGATGCAATTTTCCATACAGAAGGAGAAAAACAGGAACAGTTTTTGCACCATTTTCACTACAGGGAAGAGAGAGCATACAGCAGCCGTGGCCGAGCCAAGCAAACAGCCACATGTCAGTGGCTCATTTGTGCTAGGTCCAGCAGCGCTTGTGAGCTACACATGGGGACACTCAGCACCAAAGTGAAAACACTGACCAAGGTTGCTGGATGCCATAGTTTAGTACAGACTGGGGAAGACAGGGAAGGTTAAAAAAGAAACCCATGAAAACAGAAAATTGGAAACCCTCAGCAGGTAACTTGGGATCAAGCAGACGCCTAAATAGGGTGGGCAGTGATGGAGGCTGAAAGGGCCCCTTGAGACATCTTCCTAAAATAATTCTGCCAGACCATAAAACACCCACCAGAGCTCCAGATCTGCTAAAGAAGGTGCAGAAGTCTAATTACAAGGTGGTGCACCCGCAAGTCACGGCCACGCACAGCCAGCCCTGTTACAAGGGTGCCTAGCTGTTTACTCCGTACGAACAGCCGGATTGCAGACCGTCTTTCCATATGGCTTTCAAGCGGCAGTTTGCAAAGCTACGTATCTGAAGTAGCAACATTCCTAAACGCACAGCATTAGTAAAATAATAGCCCTCTGTCTCTCTTCATTTAAAGGGCTGCCAGTTCTTTATTAGCTGAAACACAGAGCCCCTTGAAAACTCATGCAAAACACTGACGCCGTACGCAAGGGACCGGGTTACTTCTCAGCTGGCAGAGCCCACAAGACACTGGTGGCTAAAAGCATAAAACAAAGATAACAGTGTTTCATCGCCACTTTTTTAGGCCATTTCATTCTTCTGCAAATCTCTCCAGCTGCAGCTGTCTCTGCCGACTCTGCTGAAAAAACTAAGCAGGAACAAATGGAGAGGAGCTTTTGAAAGGCTTGGCTGTCCCAGCTTGTTAAGCGTGACTCACGTTAACCACTGCAGTGCCGGGATGGCAGAGGAATTTGGCAGCAAGTCAAAAGCAACAGGAAATGCAGAGCCTGCAAATGAATAACTCTCCTCTGCTCCCATAGCCATGAGGAAACTCATCCCTGAAGTACTCCATGTGGAGGAGCTGCTTCAGCGTCAGCATCATTTTCCCCAGGCCAAGCACACTGATTTCCTCTGGCAAGGGAAGAGAAGCAGTAAATAAATAGCCAAAATCTCAGCCACAGAGTTCATAAACCCTTCATAAAACAATAAGCAGAAAACCTCTTTCCATGAGAAACTGATTGCATTACATTTGTTTTGCCTACAGAAAGTGCTGCAAGGGAAGTGTATCAGTCAGGACAGAGCAGAGATGCTGGGAATGAAGGTAACCTCTGAAAAAGCTCACCTACTGACGAGTGAATTGGTAGCTGGGGACAAAAATAAACAGCTTGTGCTTGATTTTTTTTTTTTTTTGCATTGTTTTAAAATTCTGATGTAACAAACCATGAAAAAAGAAGAAAGAAGAAAGAAGGAAAGAAAGAAAGAAAGAAAAAAGAAAGAAAGAAAGAAAAAAGAAAGAAAGAAAGAAAGAAAGAAAGAAAGAAAGAAAGAAAGAAAGAAAGAAAGAAAGAAACTTCCTCCAAAAGGAAAGGCATATAGAAACGTTGCCCTGAATGTGGTCTCTTTTCCTGATCATCTCCAAAACGTCATGCACTGGGTAGGAGTCACATCCCATGAGCTGTGCTTCAGCTTCTGCTGTGCGCTACGCATCCGTACTAGTAAGACTAGCATTGGCTATATTAACATCTTAGAACTTCAAATAAACAAAAATGCTACTTATGTGTAGCGCTGCTACTTTGTCACTGACAAGATCAGGCCTGATTTAATGAGAAACAAAGACTGCATAACTCAACCTTGCTGTAAAATGCATTCACAGCCTTTTTAAAAACTGAACATCTCTGCAATCTCACCTGTCTGAACAAAGTGTGATTAGTGTTTGAGCTCAAAACCTGCATTTGCTCTCACCCTGCTGCAGAAACAAAGGTGGGATTAATCTTCCTGAGAGTCAGCAAGAAGCCAGAGGACCAGCCCCATGTCACTCCCCAGCCCAAAAGGTGCACAGATGTTTCTTGTGGATGTCCAGAAAAATATCTGGGCTGCACAGGCTGGAACCTCCCAGCCTGAGCTCCCGCATCACGCGCTGCCTCGATGGGGAAGCGCAGAGCCCTGCAGCACCTCCAGCAGGCCCTCCTGGGAAAAAGGTACAAGAACAGGGGAGGAACCAAAAAAAAGTAGTTGCTTCCTGCAGACAAGACTGAATTATTTCTTGCATTCAACCAACCTTTTCCACAGCTATGCTCATTTCTTCATCTTCTCCAGGAGGGCTGGTAAAATAAAAAGATTCCACATTTTCCCTGATACTAGGCACTTTTCTCTCAGTTTTAACAGCATGCTGTCAATCCAGCAGGCTGGGGATGTCAGTCTTTGGGGAAGGGTGGACATCAAAGGCAGTGACGTCAGAAGAAACTGCAGGACCTGCGAGCTCTGGAAAACAGGGGAAACTGGAGTGCTGAGCGCTCCTCTCAGCTCTGCAGTTTGTGAGGCAAAGGCATCTCATTCCTCTGCATAGCTGAAAAGGGACAGCTGCACTGCAAGCTCACGTGTGCGGAGGCAGAACCAGAGCCAGCAGCAGGCTCACAGCCCTGTCCACACTCGCCATGGCTGCCCCGGCACGGTAGAAGCCCCCAGAACAAGCCGAGGGCCAAGTCCCACCTCTGCCGCAGCTCCTTAGTCAGGTGCCGAGGGACCCTGGTGGCTCCACGACATTTCCAGCTCCAGGAGATGCTGGCAGGTACCTCATGCGACTGGGAAGAGGTGGGTGTGCACGTGGCGATTTCGAACCAAGTTAAACTCAGAAGAACTGTTGAACCACCACTTGGGATACATGGTGAAGTTTATCTTGCTTAAATGGCTGGAGAGAGGGAAAGAAATAGCGCGGACCAGAGCTTGGCCCAGATCGCATTTAATTGACCACAGGTTCTCCCCTGAACTAAGTTAGCCTGAAATACACATTTAAGCTTCTGTGCATAGCTGGAGGAGTAAATACAAGTCATCTATTTGTCCTGGTTTGGAAAAAAAAAAAAAAAAGAGAGAAAAAAAATCCGACTGGGTTTTCTTATAAATAGCACAATAGGCACAGTCCCTGTCGGCTCAGGAGGTAGCTGCAAAGCTGGCAGCACTATACAGGATCTCCACAACAACAACAAAAACAAAAAAAGCAGGAAATCCCCAGTGTCACTTCTCCCCACAATTGATTTAAAATGAGCTTATCCCTCACACTTGGTACATGAGGAAGAAGAAACTTCCTGGCTATGAGGGGGGAAAATACAGTTATTAATAGCATCACAATGAGCAAGTATCAGAAGTCATGTTGCAGCCCTGGAAGATCTTGGCTGGATCTTGAAAATATCTGTTGCCATGGCAGTAACTGCTATACATGGTAACTGAACGGTGGTGTGAGAACAATTTACTTTTTGATTTGGTGCCCAAAACAAGTTCCTTTTGTTTTCTCTCACAAAAAAAAAAAAAAAAAAAAAAAAAAGCATTTATTAGCTTGTGCTCAGTCCAAAACTGGGCTTTTCACTTTCCTCAGTGTTGAGGAAAGCAGCAGAAAAGGGGCAAATTCAACAAACTGCCACAAGAAGTGTCAAAGGTGGCAGTGCTCCCCCTGTCCTCCTCCTACGGCATAGCCCATGGACTGGGGCACATTCAACATCTCTTTGCATCCTGCCCACCTCCACAGGCCCCATTTGCCTCCGGTACAAAGCATTGGCCAGACAGAAAAATTAAGGGTGAAAAAGCACAGGGGGTTTTCCTGCTCCCAGCGGCTTGGGGCAAGGACTCTTTTGAAACAGGATAGCCTGGCACACGCTTAACCTTCACAGGACAGCAGGCTGCAGCTGTGCCGTGACTTCGTTGCTGTGTTCTCTGCTCCCCTCTCAGCTCTTCACAACGCCCTGTTTCCTTCCTCCAGCGCTACCGAGCCAACACTTTCACAGTACCACCCGTTACCCGGATCTCGCACCTGAACAGCGTGATCTCTTGCCTCGTTTGCTGAGAGCCCATCGCTGTGCACGTGAGCCATGGCATGCTCTCCCTGCCCATCACTCCTGTCCCGTTGTAGGTAATGCACAAACACTGAGCAGTGGAGATCTCAGCTGAGCTCCACGAGCGACTTCCCTCCATTGTCAAATCTGACATCCTACTCCTAATCTCTGCAACCTCTTTTAACCATTAATTCATCCACATGTTCCATGAGGGACATTTCTCAGAGATTCTGAGGGCAGGATCTCACTGAAACCTTTTGGAAAGTCTCACCAGACCATTGCACTGAATCACCCTCACTGTGTGCTCATGAATGCCTTCCAAGTGCTGATGAATTCACGGGGCTGGAATTCTGGTATACAAAAGCCAAGCTGACTCTTCCACAGCATATCATATCTACGTTCCTACTTGATGTTGTTTCCTGGAACCATTCAAGAATGTAAGAAACGTGCCCTGGGTGCGACCAGCAATCCATCCACCCTGCCTATAACCAGGATAGCAGCAGAGCACATCAACCCAGTCACACCCGCTCTCCATTTCCTTCTTTACCCCTCCAGAACCCACACTTGTATTATGGATACTAAGGGTGCCTCCCTGGCTGATCGATTCAGCATCTGATTCAGACCTGTTGCCCTTAAGCTCACCCAAATCCTTTTTGAACTTGATGATGCCTTTTCCTCCACAGCCTCCTGGGACAGTGAATTCAGAAACCAATCTCTCCATAACTTACATCGAGCACCTCTGGTTCCAGTGCTGCAAGGCTTGGTAGATAGAAATCCAGCATAATCAGTGCCTTCACAATTTTGCATACTTTGACCATCTGAGACCCGTCACCTTCTCCTGTTCAAACCCAGGAGCCCCTCTTTTCATAAGGCAGCACTGTGTCCTTCAGTCATTTCAGTCATCTTCCTCTGCAGCACCACTGCACGCAGCCCCCAAGACAGGGCCGCACCGAGGCGTTACGGAGGGTCAGAACGACGCCCCTGGTTTGTTATCATCTCCCTTGCTGATGGAGACCAACACTCATCGGCTTTGCTGATGATCGCAGAGAAGTGCCCAGGGCGGCTCTGGGAGGCTCTCTGAGCTAAAAGCACCCGTTCCAGGTTTGGCATCACGCAGGCCCAGCACACACTTTTTCTCACAGTTACCCGACGTTTGGCTACACTGAAGTTCATCTGCCACGTATTTGTCCGCACGGTCAGTTCCACAAGGTCCTTCTGCGTTTCCTCACCTTTGGTGAGGTACTCAACCAATCTGAAGGAATTCAGGGCCCTCTGCAAACCTGGGGGTTTCACTGCACCCCTCCATACCCAAGGCCACACTAATGAGATGAAAACCAGCCCCTAGGGCTCTCTGTTGGCTCTCGCCCATGCTGAAGAATGACCCACCCTTTGCATCCTGTGCTTTAACCTACCCTGGGTCCATAGTAGGACCTTTCCTCCATATCAGCTTAGATTCTTACAAACTTTTGGTATGTAACAGTGTCAAAGACTGTTTGAAGACCCAAATACATAAAATGGTTCCAGTGCTGCAAGGCTTGGTAGATAGAAACCCAAATACACAAAATGTATTTGGGTACTGGTCCTGACCGGTTCTGTGACCCAGGCTCCAGAAGGTCCATGAGGCAGGGCTTGCCTTTACAGGAGTCCTGATAACCCTATTCCAACAGGCTGCACTCAGCTGTGCCTTCAGTGACTTGTTCTTTACCGCAGGCACCCAGGCACAGTGCTCTGGGGTCCTCGTGATCCTCTGCAGCCCTCCTCTGGCAGTCACCTGGGCAGATATTGAGCCACCTGATGTCCACCCCCCAGATTTCCCCAAGGTCCACTCCTTTCAAGAACTGCCATCAGATCTGCCAGCATCAATTTCTGCAATACCAAGGGCACTTAATCAACAGCATACGCACAAAAGCATCCCAACAATTTTATACTTAAGATCCCATAGCACTTGAGTGAATGATAACTATTCCTTATAGTTTCTTATCAGTCCCTTTGTTTGCTTTACAGGTATTTCTATTGACATTCAAGATGAGACAACTTCTCAGACAGCTCTTTTACAGCGAGTTTCTAGTTTGCAAATCTGCAAAACTACAAAGCTCCTCCACGGGAGTCAAGATCACCAAAAAATGGTTTAGATTTCTGCAATGGATTTATCTTCTGTGCCTCCCATGATCTGCTGCTATGATCTCTCCAAAGGATTCACATTTGTTCAAATGCATCAGAATCACTAAGTTTATTCTTCCAAAGTCATATTTTGGCCTGTCTTATTTTTTTTTACATGTAATATGCTGGAAAATACACCTTCCTTTTTGTCTTCTAGATTAACCAACATCTTTCTCACTCCATCAGCCTTCTTTCCCATCAGTTTACTTTTATTTTCTGTCTTTCTATCAAAGGAAAAAAAGTCTTTGACCTTTTCTCAGTGGAGGTATCAATTTCTTCTGAGCTGCCAATGTCATCACCAAATAACTTCCATACCACCTCCGCTCCTATCAGCTTCTTAGCAGAGGGACAGCCACACAAGGCAAGCAGATATCAGGGCTCTTAAAAGGCTGAAACAACAGGAAGCCCCTTTTTAGCAGACTCAGGGGTAAGTGCCAGCTCTGAGGTGGGGCGGACACAAGTCTCATTAATTTTCCTAATGCTGCCCATCACATCCACAGGCTTGGAGTCATGCTGACTGTTCCGGGACATGTATTTACCGAGTTTTCAACAGTACCTGCACATCCCCAGTTTCCAGATGCCCAAACCGAGTCTTAAAGCCGGGCCACGCCACGGAGCAGCCCCAGCCCAGCCCTTCCCTTGCTCCTGGCATTGCTGCGCACACAGCCGCAGCCAAGGCCAAGGCCTGCGGGGATGCTGCCAAGGCCCTGTGGGAGATAAGGGGCCAGCCCGGCTGCCAGCAGACTGCAGAGCAGGTTTAGGCAGCAACATGTTTGAATTTGAAAGTCACCGATCAATTTTCGCACCTATCAATTTATTTATTCTTTGTATAAGAATAAATAAGTGGGGGTCTGCATTTCCCAGCTGCTCATTGCTCCTCTTGGCGCCTCCTGTCCCAGTTCGGCAGGTGCAGAGCTGGGGGGGGGAAGCCCAGTGCTGGCTGCCCCAGCAAAGGCCTCAGCACACCTGCCACAATGCTCGCAAACCCACGCGCTCTGTCCCACAGACATGAAGAAACGTCTACTGCTGCAAATAGCAGAGGTTTGAATTAAATGCATGCCCTCCCCTGCCCCCTCCAAGGGGACGGCTGCCATTTCTGGGGGCCAGGTTCTGCTCTGAGCAGGCATCAGCAGCACTGAAGCAAGGCACAGCCAGTGCCACTAGCTGTGGGGGGGATTTTATTTCAGCACCCAGGGTACAAGATGTACGTGGTATCAGGAGATGTGCTCAGATAGGAAACTGTGCTTTCCCCCAGAGCACCTCCAGAGCAGGAGGAAACCCAGAACCACAACAGCTCAGCTCACTGCCAAAGTCTTCCAGGGAATGGACGAGTGCTTCCAACACCAAATATGACCCACTTTCACGTTCTGTGTTGAACACCAGGCTCTTGCACTGCGCTATTTGACAGTCACCAAGCTCTCAACCGTTTTTAGTCTTCACATTATGTTTCAGAGGAAGAAAAAGCCTCCCACTGGCCCTGCAGCAAGCTCGCCCTGCACCAGCCACACAGGATTACCAAAAGCTCCTGCCATTGCAAATTCTTCTCCTCCCCCATACAAACAGCTCACACAGCTGAGAAGTTTTTCCTTATCCAAACAGAGACAAAAGCTAGTGATTTCATCCCTCCAAGACCAAATGAAGTTCAAGCACACAAGCACAGAAGGGAGAACATCACCAGTTCACAAGCTCAGCCATTGCAGGCAGTGTTGACAGACTGCACTGCACCTCAAGAGGCTGCTCATGGTGGGCCCAGGTAGGAGATATGGGAGCCAGAGAGACCAAAGCCACATCTCCCCCTTTGCTGCACTCCTCCAGCCCTGCTCCCTTCAGCAACAACAGCAACCCCAAGAAGAGACCCTGCCAAAGGTAGCTTTGCCCCACAGCAGTGCTATTCCAGCAGAGTTTGGGCATCCGAGGCCAAAGTCACCTCTGTCACGCAAAGTTGGCCTGATGGACCACAGGAGAGGGAACTGGACGATCACGTCAGGACATGCAGAGAAGAGCTCTCAGCTGTGGCTTCAACAGCAACTTTGACCCCATCTCCCCCCACTGCTCCCCCATACTCCTTCCTCACCATGCGTCCCCAGCACAAGGACACAAGTGCTCCCCAAACCCTGCACCAAGCTAACTTAGCTTGTGAACTAAGGAAACAGCTGTTTTCCCTTTGCTTTAGCAAACTCAGTCATTTTGGTGAAGGGGCCCAGGGCCTGAATGAATGAGCATTGCAGCACATTGCTGCAGCCCCAGAACACCACTTTTTTTTTTTCTTATTGCTATCCCAAGACACTATTAGTTTGTAGAAGGCTTCAGTCTCCAGAACCTCAAACCCAGGTTTTAGACTTATTTTAAGTTACAGTTTTAGTGAATTCAGGAAAACCAACTTTTTGAAAATTAAATTTTACCTTTATATCAGTGGCAACAGCTTCCAAGTCAAAATCACAACCCTCTGCTGTTTGGACTCTGCAGATGGAGGCCAGCGAGCGCTGACCCAGGCATGGAGCTGCAGCCCACCCCCAGTGCCATGTCCTTCACACTTCTTCTCCAAACCACTACTAGTCACATCACAGCAAGACGATCCATTGTGTTAGGACAGTACAAAACACTAAGAGAACATGCCACCACATCATGACATACTCAGCATCTGCCCTTAGGCATGCATTAAGCACTTCTCATGCTGGACGTGCACCCAACTAACCCAGACTCACTCCAGGCTCTGCACCCTCGCATCCCTTTGCCTCACTTACTGTTGGTTCATCACCAAGCATTCATAGAACACTTGGAGCTTCTCTGTTCACCATAGCTTAGAGCAATGAAGAGCCTATTAAACAAATAAATCCCAAACCTAGTTATTGTAGCTAGGGAGCAAAGAACTAGGTGGCGTGGCTGATGCACAGCTGGATATTTGTAGTTATCACAGGACAACCCAATAACCATGGTATCTACCAGGAGGAAGCAGCTGTTGGACCTGAAGAGGACCAAATATGTCATTTACTGTTTTATGACACACCAAACATATGGGAACTAAAAGCTGGAAGCTGAATTGCTGTTTAAACACATGTAAGAGATACTCAGGGCTTAGACTACAGAAGGCCACCTGCTGCTGTTGAGACCCAGCCATGCTTGCTGCCCATCTGGAATCACCCCTGCACTTATCACCTCCCACACCACCCTGGAAACAGCAGGGGACAGACCTGCAGGCTGTAAGGCTGCACATATAGATTGGGGGGGGGGGGGGGAACAGGGAGCAGAAACAGGGCCAGGGGCAGGTGGTTGCAGCCAGCAAACCAGGGCCAGGAGCATTTGGCCGCACAGCCCCCAAAGCTGCAGCTGACACCAGCACCCGGTCCGCCCGCAGCCTCTGGGGGCACGTGGACACAAGGAGGGCATTTTTCAGGCAGCACCACGCATCAGCCCCCAAGTCTGCCTTCAGTTGTTTCACCAGCAACCTCCTGCAGTAACTTCTTTGGCTTCATTTCATTACTGAATGTATTTCACAACAAGCCGTCCTTCTCTTAAAGGGAGCCCTGGCTGCTGCTACCCATGAAAAGCCACATGCAGCGCCTGGTAATGCCTGATAAGAAAAAAAGGTGGATTTGTTGAGCTTGTCCCCAGTGCAGACTGCATTGGGCTTCTCCTCGTATCACTGGTGATGCAGAGTAAGCCATTTTTCTGTGGGGTGGGAAAACAAACACACACACAGAAATAAAACCAAACAGACAAAACGGACCAACAGAAAAAAAAAAGTTATCCTTGCTACAGTGCAATTGGCCCCAGACCAACAACTCATAATCTCCAAGACAACACAAAATCCCACTACACTGAATCTTTTCTCCTCCTGTAATGGGTTTCCAGCCAAAAAGCAGCAACCTTGTTTGCCCAGGTAGGAAACAGCCCCATCTGCCAAAACAAAGTGCCTTATGGCAGCGTCCCACATCTGCCAAGTTACACAAAAGGAGTCCAGCACAGGTTTGAGTTCCCCCGGCTCCCCTGTTGGTTTGTTTGATCTTGGTAGATCATAAACCCTGTGGCTAAGCAAAAGGTTGGTGTAGAGGGGCCCAGGACTGCTCAGCTCCAGGCTGGAACAGCATGTACAGGGAGCACGGGTGCTCGCTGTGGTCATTGATTCATCTCACATCAGGGCACTTCCCTTCAGTGAAGGCAAAGTACAGCAAGAGCTTGGCTCAGGGATCCTCTGTGTAGAATCAGCCTTCTATTTGCCTCCTGTGCCTGACAAAGATGCCAGTGAGTTATTTTATTTAGACCTCTATTTCTGAAATCCTCCAGTGCTCCATAGCACAAAGTCCACAGTAAAATTTCAGACAAGGCTTAATTCCATACATTTAATTCAAGACCTTAAGTCCAACAAGAAGAAAGCAAGCACCTACAATAAAAATCTTTCAATTCCCAATGCTTCACTTATTGCAGCATTTCCCTCCCTGCCAATCCTCAGGATTTTTCAGGCATTTTCCAGAGTTGAGCGTGTCAAGGTCTAAGATGGTCCAACGCCCTTCTCCCGGCCGGACGCCAGACAAGCCCAACTCCTCGCGTGGCCACGCCAGCCGGAGCAGCACCCTGTGCAGGACTGCCCCGTCCTGACCACCTCCATGCCTTGTCACAAACAAGGGAGCTGGATCTTCAGCATCGTCATTAAAAGCTTCCCAAATCCCTTTTGATTCTGTGTATTACATAAGAAAAAAAAAAAAAAATGGCAGCTGCCAAGACACAATGAAAAAGGCTTGGGAGAGTACCTGGGAGACTGTTACCAGCCACACTGGGATCTGCTGGTCAATATTCAACTGGAAAAATGAAACTCTCTTACTCCTTATATCAGTAACCTCAAGCACTTCAAACAGTAATTAGGATGAGTGAACATATCCCAAATAACGGTATTTTTTTCCATTTTCCCATGAGGGAAAGACAAATTGCAGGAAAAACACCAAGCAAAAAAAAAAATTATCTTGACCTACAATGCCTAGCTTTAGATGTATGAGCCAGAGGGACCTCATGCCTGCTGCTTAAGTTAACTTTTGGAGAGGCAGGAAAGTATTAACTTTTAAGAAGTTGCACAAAGCAGAAGACTACTCTTCCCATGCAATGTGTACAAAATATATCCATATATCAAACAGAGAGCTTGCTTCAGCAGACATTCATGACTGAGCTACTAAAAACTACAAGAAATTGCATGATCATTAAAGCCATTTTTCCCAGAAGTGAACTGCCTTTCTGCTCACCTGGACAAAGAGAGGAATTGACATCCAATATGTAAATCATGACGGCAAAGCTCAGAAACCCTCTAGGTATCCAGCTAAAGCCAGATCCCAGTGTCTGCTCTGGAATTTATTTTTATTACAAACAAGAGGTACTTCACTAACTATGCAAACCGCCTGGAGGGCTTTTTAAAGAAACACACACATATGCATGTCACAGCAAGTCACAAATAATTGCACTCTACCTGGAAAGGATTGATGAAACCTAAGTGGAACATTTCAAATTCTGACGTATTTATTTGATGAAAGCTTGCTAGCATCTCCTAATTGCATCATCCACCAAAGAAGCCATTTGGGTAGTGCAATAGGAATGGGAGCACTGGGAAAGGAGACCACAGAGAAGGAGGAAACGCTGCTTCTTTCCTTTGAACTTCTGATTAGTTTCCATCTGAAGAATCTGGTGTGTCTGAGGATGCTTCCCAAAGACCGGGCTTCATCTGCACAGTCACACATGAGCTACAGGCACAGATCCACCTCTGGAGCTAGCTCCAAGGCGGCTGCTAAGAACAGCTTTACAAGAATGCAGCAGTCTCGGTGGATGAGACAAACACCTTGTCCTGCACAGCTTATCACCTCTTCCACCTCTTCAGGCTGCCAGCAGAACTACTGTAGCAAAAACACTCCTGGTTCCACTTAGAGCCAGCCAGTCTTTGCCCCCTAAACCATCTCATCCCTGGTAAATCGCATCAGCACTCTCACCAACCGCTCCTGCAGCGCATTCAGTGGGGCAGAGGTCAGACTGCTGATAACCTCCCACACCTGCGCTTATCTCCACGGGTGTCTGACCTCTGAGAAGCAAACAGAGACCTTTAAAAACCTGGCTCATTTCATGCAAAATGAGCCACCGTAGTGCTCAGCCAGGAATAGGCTCATCCAGCAGATGAGCGCAGGATAAGCATCACGGAGTCAAAGCTTCTCCTGCAGTCACAGCTCGCTACAAAGACGTTCATTTATCCATGGCCTTATTTAAGACAGTTAAAACCAGAGTAAAGCAGAACAGGGAGCGTGGGCCCAGTCAGAGGATGTGCACAGGGACCTGAGCACCAGCAGGAGGTTCAGATGCACCATCAAACCCTGTATGGGCTCTTGCCCATTACCACGAAGCCACAACTGAGCGCAGACACAGGGAGTCAGCCAGCAGCTCCGGGGCGGGCTGATGAACCGCGGACGCTTTCACTCACTCATAAATTAAAGCTCCGGGGGAGGGGAGAGGGAAACGGGTCACACAGAAACTAGTCTAGCATTCAAAGACTTATTAAACCCTGGGTGAATCTGAATTAACTATCTGCAACAAACTCATTACGCAGGATACTACGATTCAACAAACTTAAGTCTTGTTTGCAGTGTCATTGTAATCAGAACATAAAGCACAGGAATCCTTTTTATTTTGCATTACTCAGATTAAAAGGGCAGCCAGACCAGCAGGCTTCCCACTAAACCAGTGCACCCAGTACCACCCAAAAATAGCCCCCCCTCCCCACCTCACAGGCAAGTCTTCAGTAATCCCCAGCCCCCTGGCACGGGCTGCAGCATCTCCCTCCGCTGGCTTCCCAAGGCTGTTTAATTCAAACAGCCAAAAACATGCTAATAACGTGACAACTCCAAAGTGAAAAGCTTGCTTATTCATAAATAAAACAGCACCCAAGCAGCATTCTTACTAACACATTTACCTATCAAATACATATATGATGAATACTTTTGTGACTTCAGAGGAAAGATTCATGAATATGAATATTTATTAAACTGCTCTGCTGGGGAAAAAAAAAAAAGCCTCGTGGGTCAAAGAGCCAGAATCCTAGAGCAGTTTATGCTTCCTTATCTTTAATTACAGAAGCAATTCCATTAGAGCTGATTCAAATCTTGCAGTCCTTCCCACAGTCCCTCCATGGTGTTATTAGCTCCTTCTCCATGGCTCTATAGGGGGAAAAAACCTGCTCCCCTGTGCACAAAACTTTACCAGTTTGCCATAGCCCTATAAAGCTGAACCCAGAGGAACATCGGGACAGATTAAAAGATGCCTCAAAGCTCAGACACAAGTACACTGAAATTTGCAAGATTTTCTTACCCACTCAGCTGTTCACCACAGGAATCTCAGTCTCTCCTTTTCACCTTTGCACCAGAGCACAGAGTTACATTTTTCTGGTGATCAGGTAAACGAGATGAATGGGAAGCATTCACTTCCCTGAAGTAGGGCAGCATTAAGTGAACCTGATTCTGCACTGTGCTTGGCACATTAAATGCGCAAGTCTTATGCAAGGTTTTCAACTGCAGATCCAGTAACTGTCAGGCTGAAAGCAGCCTTTTACATCACAAGGAGGGCCATAAATTTCTCTTGGTTAAAAAATGCACCAGGCCAGCACACTTGGATTTCCCTCCAGCTTATGTGCTTCCAGCTAAGGCCAGGACATCTGTTTCAGCTAAGCAAACCTGTTGTGAATACTGAAGGCATGTGAACTATCCAACCAAAAACCTGGCTTCAAAATCTGCATTCCTATAATCCGCTGCGATCTCAGCATCGCTCCACATAGCCTTGATCCGACAGGAAAGAGCTGCCTCATCGAACTGGCAAACAACAAACTCAAAAAGCACCAAAAGGACAGCAAGAAAAGGCTGCTCAGGAAAGGAAAACGTAGCACGAGAAACCCTGTGCTCTTCTGTGCTGGCTAGTGCAAGGATGCTCCCAAATCTGTGCAGCTTCGTCAGGTTTATGCCCCAAAGTGAGCAACCTGCAACCTCAACGCCCTTCGCTGTCACCAGCACACAGACGGAAGCGGCAGCGACGAGTTGCTGCTGCTGGCGAACACAGGGCTTGGCGCTGCGCTTATCATTTTGCTCTGGATAAATTCTGCTGTCCTGCTTCCCCTCTCACAGGGACGCACACTTCCTTCCCGAGATGCTCTTTCTTGAGGACTAACTCGAGCTGCATTCCACTGGAGGGGACATGAAAGAGGCAGGAAAAACTTCAAACTCCAGAGAAACACAAATTCTTCCAAACACCTCACACCGTCACCAGGCCACCGGGCGAAACGCCAGCACAGCTCTCCCTTCTCTCCCCCAGACAAAGGGAACACAAGGAGCCAGCCGAACGCTGGTGCCCCTGGGGAAAGCCGAGCTCACGGGAACGTGAAATCATTCCTAGCTTTTCATCCAGGAAGACGAAAATTTTGGCTAATCACTGCAAAAGCAACCGGCACCAGCTGCTGGGAAGGCAGCGCTTCTGCCCAGCTCCGCACCTTCCTCCCCGCGGAACCGGACTTCAGGCGGCAGCCGGCCGGGGCTGGTACCGAGCGGGGACGACGGCCGGGGCCGCGACCCGCCCGCGCTGCTCGGAAGCAGGAGGCGGCCCGGGGGACGGCCTGGCCGCCCGGCCTCCAGGTGATCTCCCGACCAGGAGCTTTGCGGCGATGCCTCTCCGGCAAGCCAAGCGCAAGTCACTGCCGCGCTCGGGCACCGTCTCGGAGCTGCGGTCAGTTCTGAAGAGCCACGGAACAAGCCCGGTGCCGGCGGCCGGGCCCGAGGCGTGATTCCGGGGCCCGCCCGTCTCCGCGGAGCCGGGAGGCAGACGGCACCCGGGGCCGGCGGGATCCCGGTGCTCGGCGCCGCCCGGCCTCGCCCGCTGCTCCCGGGACCGGCTGCCCGCCCGCCCCCCCTCGCCTCGCCTGCCGGCCGGGGCCCGCGACTCGGCTCGGCTCCCGGCTGGGTCGGGATCCCGCGGGCCCCGTCCCTCAACAGGTGGAGCCGCCGCCGCACTCACCTCTCCGCCATGGCCCGCTCGGCCGCGCCGCCCGCCTCTGCCCGCACGGGGCAGGGCGTGAAACCCGAGCCCGCGCCCCGCCCCGCCCGGGGACGGCCCGGCCGACGGCGCCGCAGGGACCCCCGGCCGCTCCCCGGGTCCCTCTGCTGGGGGCTGCCGGACCGAGCCGGGCCGGGCCGGGCCGAGC
>CM021750.1:1242444-1256526 GCA_011075105.1 Heteronetta atricapilla
CTGGGCCGGCGGCCGCGTCGGGGCCCGCGTCGGGGCCCGCGGGCCGAGGGCAGCCTCTGGCGGCGGCTGAGGGCGCTCCGCGGCCCGCTCCGGCCCGGCCCCGGGGCTTTCTCTGGGCACCTGGGCCGGGGTTTTGGGGGGCTCGGGGGTGGACGGGGGCATCCCGAGGCTTGGCGGGGGCTGCGGAGGGGAGGCTGCGGAGGGGAGCCACGACCCGCTCCGGCGGAGCCTCTGGGAGGTGTGCGGTGGTGGAGACGGCGGGGCTCTGGCGCCAGGACTCCGGCCCCCAAGCGACAGCAGCAGCTAGCGACAGGGAGCCAGATGGTGCCGCGTCTTCCGAAACGAGCTACGGGACCCGCGCCCCCCTCCCCGGCTGTGCTTCAGAAGGAAGCTCCACAGTTACCCAAGTTGCCTTTTCCACGAGGGGACAAAAATCCCCTGCGGGAAATGGCTAAAGCGCACAGGGCTGTGGCATGCGTTGCCCCTAGAGGGAAATTCTGCTCCCCTGGGCACCGTCCAGCACAGGCGGCATGAAGATTGAGAGGTCTGGAGTGCAGCTGTGCTGCATGCAGGCCTCTGTGGCCTTTGTGATGCCAGGACGCATGTAAGGATTTAATTCCTGCATTTTTCCAAGTGTTTCTTTAAACACATTAGTGGGAACAACAAAAGGTGTCTGAAATAAGGACAAAACAGTTCAAACGGTTACATCTGTTAAGATGAGGACTTACTCAGTTTATCAGTGTCCTGAGCACAGTGCGGTCTGGATGAGGCTGTGCAGAAACACCAGGCATGTCCCCGCACCGGGAAGAGGCAGAGCCTTGCTCCAAGCACCCCCAAAAGCCTTCAACATGAGTACTCCGACGACATGAGCCATGCACTAAAGGCCAGCCCTGCTCAGTTAGCTCAGCCTTCTGTCAGCCACCCATTCAGAGAATGTCACCTGGCACAGTGACACAGCAGAGCCCACATCACAGGGGCTGCTGCAGCACTCCCAATGCATTTTGGACAGGGTCCTGTTCTTACAAATGAGGAGGAACCCTCCTCAGGGGCTTCCTGAGGGAACTTCAGGCCCCTCTCACTGGGGGTGTGAGACTTGGCAGATACGGGGTGGATTTAGTCACCAGCAAAGTGAGTTTTGGGCTCTGTCACACAGCATGGCAAATTTCTGATACAGCCAGAAATGCGTCCATGCAGCTTGTTAATCACGGCATACCCCAGGCAAGTCAGCCGGCGGGGGCTCCGCACGGAGGGGTCCAGCCCTCGCAGTGCTCTTCCACAGACGCCGTTTTGGCACTGCTGAATAACTTTGGAGTAACTTAATCCAAAGACACTCATGCGAAGTCCCCCTGTACTTGTAAATAACAAATAGAGAGACAGTGAGATCATGGCCGCCGTTGCTCATGGGCTGGACACATGTCAGGGCCGGGAGAGCGGCCCCGCAGCAGCAAAGCCCCAGCAGGGTGCAGTGAGGAGATGCCTGGTGGCACCACAGGACAGGGGACGGGGAGGGGCTGAGTGCTGCAGGCAGCAGAACTTGGAGACCAGGGTATAAAGAGGCAGAGGAGGAAAACAAGAGTTAAAGTAGGTCTGCACTGGAAATGGAAGTTTGCTGGTGTAGCTGTAAAATGTGGTTAAACTGGCAGCGTTCCTTGTAGAGATGCAGATGCTATGTGCCTTTGCCAATAAAGGCTGTACCTGTCCTCTGAGGAACACAGCAAATCTGCGAAAATGCTTACAGCAGCCTGACAGCCTCTGTTCAAGGGCTGTTGTAGATTTAGACTCAGTGTGTAAAAATGTTAACACCCTGTTTGACTTTGCTGTGCTGGCAAGAGCCCTTAGGCAGACTGCAAATAGCAGCTGGGGAGATGGGAGGTCACAGGAGCCCCAGTTTCAGGGACCCTGAAAAGGAGTGACCCCATGAAGTGCACAGGAGGTTGGCTGCAAGAGGGACCAGATAATAATTCTTTTTTTTTTTTCTTTTTTTTTTTTTTTTCTGTGATGTTGTCTTTTTATTTACCATTTTTCACTATGCAATGATAATGTGTAGGCTATTTCCAACCTACTCCCCTAACAGGCTTTGGGAAGAGCATTACTAACTCCATTACTGAGCTTCTGGGGCATTGTGGCTGAAACTCTTGGGATGTGCTTCTTCACACAGTGCTTTGCGCCCTGCCATGGTCACTTGGTCCCGCTCCCCTAGCCATCTGCTGCCTCCTCACTTTGGAGCTGTGCTCTGAGACCTCCTCTCTGAGACAAGCTTCAAGCAGAGCTGTGGGAGCACGGCTTCCCTTCACTGCATGACCCAGTTGCGCGCCCCAGGGGAAGGTGGCACCAGCGTGCACGACACCTCCAGTTCAGGTGATGGGAGAAGTCTTCTCTCTCGAGGCCAAAGCAGATTCCTGGAGGCACTCAGGGCTGTAGGAGATAAACTGTGATGACACCTTCAGACCAGCCCAACTCATGGGCTAGCAGGTGTTTTACACGAAGTCATGCAAATAAAGATCAGGGAAACAAATATGAAGGCAGAACCTCCCACCAGAAGATGGTCATGTACCCACTGGCACCAAGGACACAACTCCACCACTGGTGGATGATGGTTGAGTGAAAACAGATTAACTACCAGACACTATAGGTGGGTTTGTGAGGCTGTGGCTTGCACATGCGTGCAGAGCTGTCAGACCAAGGTCATTCTCTGGGAGAGCCAGGTGGATGTGAACTGCATGTGTGCAGCGTATGCAGTGACTCAGGGAGGAGGAGAGAGATCATGGATGGGAGGAGCAGCTAAGGGGAAATGCCTCTTTTGTAGGACCCCTGCAGTGCCTTTCTCAGAGGCTTTCACTGTGCGGGCTTCATGGGCTGAGAAATACTTCTACCTGGTGCAACAGCATAAAAAGATCCTCCTTCAGTGATAAGGGTGGGTAACACTGTGACACATACGTGGGAGATAAGGCAACCAGCTATGGTGCCTGTTATTAATACACCAAAGACAGCAGCAGGAGGGAAACATGAAGTGTCTGCAACAGTCTTTGAGAGCATGGCAAAGACATCACAGCATCTCCAAGAACAGAAGGTCATAAACCCCTGGCCCTTTTGCTAGTAATGGAACTACATTGTCTGTAAGGCTTTGGAAGAAACAACCTTCATGAGTTATGAGGCTGTGAACGCTAGATCACTGCAAGATGAATTAAGAGATGTATGACAAATGTTTCCAGGCCAAAGTATCCCCCTGCTGTCTGTTCATGGCTGAAGGATATTTCCCACAACTAGCACTGAAGAACTGCAAAAAGAGCCAGGTGCCTGAGATCATGCTCAAATTGTTCCTTCAGATGCTGCTCCTGGGTGGAAGAAACTGCCTGGAGTCATGCACCCACTCCTCTTCTCATGAAGCTGCTCAGCTGATGAACGTGTGCACACACTGCATGTCAGGAAACTGCAGTGGGAGGACCTCACATGAGGGGTCTTCCTCACCTGTGGGTCTGGAAGAACCGGTGGCTCTAAAGGTAAGGACAGCTTGGTATTGCATAGCTGCTGCCCTGCCCACATTTGCAGGGCGGGGGAGATGGGGCAGTACCCAGGCAGAAGTGCCACAGCTGCAAGCTGACCCAGAATGCTGTCCCAGAGGTTTGGGCCAGTGGGCGCTGTCCTGGCTCTGCCTCTTCTAACAAACGAGACTGCTCAGCCCAGAACCTGTCCAGACCACTACCAGTCCCACAGTGAATGTCTCCACGTACATCAATGGGGGGACTAGGAGCTTCAGTCAGGTGTGAAGGAGAGACTGGTGATACTGGGAGATGATGCCAAGGTTTGGGTGCCTGGGCTTATGGCCAGCACTGACCTGGTGTGGCTCCAACCTGAGATAAGCCTGCCAGGGCACCAGTGCTGGTGGGAGGCTAAGCTGAGGGATGTCTCACGAGGGGCTCTCAGCTCAGCTCAGGAGGGTCCTCATCCTCAGCACCTGCTGGAATCAGGCTGCAGCAAAGCCTGTTCCAGCCCTGGCGCCTTGCTGTCCTGACCCACCATCCATTGCCACCTTGGGCCTGCCTCATCACTGTGGACTCATCAGCAATCACTGGTGTGACTGGTTACCACCACAGGACCTGCTCTGCTCCTCTTGCAGGGTGGGACTGTGTCATCGGGTACAGCACTGCCCTGCTATCACCTCACCAGTCCTCTGCTACTGCTCCCCTGCACCATGAGCTCCCACAGCTGGGAGGGGGAGCAGGAGCAGGACAAGAGCAGCCTGCCTCTGCCACAGCCCTCACAGCTTCCCAAGCTCCAGGAAGATGCAGTGCCTTGGATGCTCAAGTGCATAACCCAGGGGGTGAGTTATGCCATCTCAGCAGTGGCAGCTCTGCCTCCCATTCCCATTACTCCCCTTCCATTTCATGGTAGCTGCAGCAAGTCCCAGCTCTGTGCAGTTCTGTTCGGAAGGAGCCAATACTACTAGAAACCATTCAAAGTACTTCCAAGCTACTACAAGTACCTACACATGGGCGAGATTTTTCATAGTGGGCAGCTCTTTGTTGTTCCAGCAGACATGATAAAGTGTTAGGTTCATAAGGGGGTACAGCTTACCCACACAGAATCACAGAATGGCTGAGTTTGGAGGAGACCTCTGAAGATCATCTAGTCCAATCCCCCTGCCAGGCAGGATCACCCAGAGCACGTTACACAGGATGGCATCCAGGCAGGGTTTGAGTATCTCCAGAGAAGGAGACTCCACAACCTCTCTGGGCAACCTGTCCCAGTGCTCTCTCACCCTCCCAGTAAAGAAGTGCCCCCTCTTATTGAGCCGCAACCTCCAGTGCTTCAGTTTGTGCCCGTTGCCTCTTGTCCTGTCGCTGGGCACAACAGAAAAGAGGCCGGCTCCATCCCCTCAAAATCCTCCCCTCAGATATTTATATACACATTGATGAGAGGTCTCCTCTCAGTCTTCTCTTTTCCAGGCTGAACAGGCCCAGCTCTCTCAGCCTGCCCCCATAAGATGTGCTGCAGTTCTCTAATCATCTTCGTAGCCCTCCTCTGAACTCGCTCCAGAAGTTCTATGTCCCTCTTGTAGGTAATTAGAGCATAGGTGATTGGCTTTCCATCCCCAGAGATTTTCAAGGACTGGCTACAAAGAGCCATGGCTGACCTGATCTAGCACTGGTGATGCTCTCACTTCAAGGTTCTGGGCTAATGACCTCCAAAGGTCCCTTCTGATCAACACATCTGCAATTCTGCAATTATATGTCAAGGGGCTTGAGGTTCAAGCTGGACAAGCCATTGTGGTGAATTCTCCATTGTTTCAGAGCACAGACATCTTCTATAAAATACCTCTATAAAATGGGACCTTGTTGACCTCCACGCGTGAGCTGCTGGCTTAGGTTCTCTGGATTGCACAGTTAGAGTCTTCTCCAGCAAATGGTCTTAGCATGCATGAGGCAAATAAAGAACATCCCTGTTCTTAATTAACCTTGTCTGTGTTTTGAAGCTGACTGAACATATCAAATAGCCCAGGACCATCATTTGGAAAGAGCTAGTTGGAAATATATGGCCATTTGTAAAAATACCTGTTTTTAGGAAGCAATCAACAGCAGTTTTTTTTTTTGTTTGTTTGTTTTTTGTTTTTTTTTTTTAGTGGGCATGAAGTAAATTTAGATAACAAGCCAGATGTTCTGCAATGGGGCTTTTTAAAAATCATCCTGTCCACAATTTTTCCATCTTACCATCTTTTGCTCCCTTGCAAAGTAAGCAGTCACACTATCACGTTACTGATTGGCAATGGCAGCAGCTGGCTGTAACCCAGCCTTAGCAGCATGGGACACGGAAACAGATGGAGGAGCAAATGCTCTTTGTTTCCTCTCCTGCTTAATAAAACAGATTGTGACTAAAAACAGAGGAGAGGTTTCTGCCATCTTTCCTGCTGCTGTGGCTCCCTGATTGCCTGTAAAGCCGTGGACTGAGCTTTGGCAGGGGTTACAGCTCCCCACAGCATGGGAGAGCTCTGCTTTTTTAGAGGGGACTGGGAAGAGGGGAAGGACATCTGAGACAATGATTACAGGCCCCTGGAGGGGATTCATAATGAATTTGAGTGAGACAGCTGAACTGAGCTGAGGGCTCCCTGTGCATCGAGTCCTGTTCCTCCTGCCGTTCTGTGGCTTGGTTCTGGTGTTCAGCTGAGCCCAGGTAAACCACATCAGGTCATTAAACTGGTGGTGAGCAGAGGTGAGTGGTGATTTGCCAGGCTAGGAACCTGAACTGGATGATCAGGCCAGCAATGGGACAAGTACAAGGAAGAAAGCCACACACCAGAACTGTGAGTGAGGGGAGAAAAGAGCTGGGGAGGAACGTGGAAGTGGGAATGCCCCTTGTGAACTGTGAGATTGACCCTGCCGTCCTTCATAGTCCATGTCCAGAGCTAGGCAGACTTGGGAAGTCTCAGCTCCCAAGTCACTTCCTATGAGCTGAACTCTGAAGCTGTTGGTAATAAAGGTCAGGGAGAAATCCACAGCAGATACGTCATGCCTTGCTTCAAGACTCCCAGGGTCTCAACCAAGGCCAGAGCACAGAGAGACCAGAGTAGGAACCTTTCTAAAAAAAGGTGCATGTCCCTGCCACCACATCAGTTACAGGTTTCCAAGGGACTTCTACTCTGTTGCTGTCCCTCACACCTCTTTGTGCCTGGTAAGAGCTCTGCTGCTTTCAGTCTGTCCCCTAAGAGTTCACCCAGCAGTCCAAATGCACAAGCTGGGCTGTGGTGCTCTCTCCCACTCAGGAGACACCATGAACTGTGAAACATGATGCTGTGTGCGTGGGTCAGCAGCATGAGGCCATCCGCTGGCTGCCTTGGGCTGGGAGACAGCTGCTCCGGGCAGAGGGCACTGACTGGAGACGAGTGGGTGAGGCTGACAGTACAAGACTGCAACGTTGGACCCAAGCAGCAATGTGAGCAGTGGTGACACAGGTGTCCCAGCACACTTTTAGCTCACTGTTCCCTCTCCCACCAGGCTACACAGGCTGGTGGAGCCATCTGGGTTTGCTGTGGCTGATATTCATGCCAGACAATGTAATGTAGGTACGTGCCAAGAACTGAGCTCCTTTTTTGGCCACAAACAGAACCTGTAATTCCTAAAGCTAACCCTGCAGTCTGATTTTTTTTTTTCTTACCAGCATTGACAAATTAATTGAATCTCCATTTCTGTGAGAAACCTGCACAGAAAGTCCCACAGTCAGAACTCCAGAGATGAGGAAAAAAGGGGATTCACAAGGTTACCAGTGCAGAGGCTCTGGCTGGCCTTGTCTCCTGGGGACATCATTCAAGCTTCAGAGTTCCTGTTAGGGGAATTGCATTATAACCTGCCTACACTTTCTCAGCTT
This sequence comes from Heteronetta atricapilla, assembly GCA_011075105.1. Lineage (NCBI taxonomy): Eukaryota > Metazoa > Chordata > Aves > Anseriformes > Anatidae > Heteronetta > Heteronetta atricapilla. The sequence continues at coordinate 1,249,804 of CM021750.1, forward strand.
TATTCAATTATTCATGTTATTCTTCACAATCACAGACACATTTGGTCCATTTTGTTGTTTACAGACGTCCTTCACTGATGTATCTGTAGGTTGCTATTTCTTACCATGTCTTTTTGGTGAAATAATACCCTTTTAAAAAATAAAATAAAATAACATTAAGCCCTTTTGCCCTCAGATAATGTCTTGAGTTCTGCCTGCTCACTGCCTGTTTACTAATACATATTGATAACAAAATTTCCCATACTGTGTGAGAAGTGGCTTACTGCTTTTTCTTTTATCTTTTCTCATACAGTTAAGGCTTTGAGGACTAACCATGGTTCTGCTGAAGTTGATGGGAATGGCAGCAAGTTCTCTGCTCTACCTTGTATCCACAAGGAGAAGTTGTTTCCAAAATAGTGGTTGCCAGTGCTGCAATGCCAAACTTCCCTGTTTGCATTTGCTGCAATGACTTTGTCAGGCACGCTTAGTTCCTCTGAGTTCCCAGGTAAGCAGCTTTAGGCAAACCACTTTGAAAGCTGCTCCTGGCTAGTTTTCTAAACATCTTGGATATCTACTGAGCGAATCAATTCAACAAACAATTTTTTGTATTTTCATTTCTCTGCTGTGCACAAAGACTGTGTGCTGACAACTTGAGCGTATGTGTTTCTGTCCAAATATCTCCATGGCTACCCTTTGCTGTTGTCAGAGGAAACAACTGGAGTTCCTCTGAGATACTGCTCAGAGGAACACCTGATGCACACTCGGGTAATTCCCTGTGACAGCACATCTGTAGGAGGCCATGGTCAGCCCCAACAGGCTGCAGCAGTCCCGAAGGGCAGCCCAGAGCCCAAGCAGTCTGGCAGCTCATGGGGATGAGACAGATGAGGGCCGAGCTCAGTGATGGAGACCAGGCTCAGACACAGCCTGGTGGTGACTGGGCACAGTGACAAGGCAGAGCTGAGGTCAGGCCAGGCAGCCAGTCTGCAGAGAGACACAGGGCTGGGCGTGGACATCGACATGGGTGCAGGCTTACTCACTACAGCGTAAGCTGCGTATTGCCCCCAGGGGAGTGTCACTTGACAGGGGATCTCATGGGATATGTCACAAGTTCTGAAAATACAGATTTGCTGGAGACAACAGTGCAGCACCCGCTGGAGAAATGGCACTCCCAGCTTCACCACCAGTACCAGGGCTTGGTTTCCGGTACCTTTTATAACCATACCAAATGGAAGTAAAGTGTTCCAGGTTTGAGAAATTTAAACATTGGAAGGTACTGTGACATCTCATTCTTCCATCTATGCTTAACTGTCAGGATGCAGATTAATGGATGTGCAATTTCTGAGGTGCATTCTAAAGAGTGTTGCCAGCAGGTCAAGGGAGGCGATCCTCCCCCTCTACTCAGCCCTGGTCAGGCCTCATGTGGAGTGCTGAGCCCAGTTCTGGGCTCCCCAGTACCAGCGGGACATAGAACTACTAGAGCGAGTTCAGAGGAGGGCTACGAAGATGATTAGAGAACTGCAGCACATCTTATGGGGGCAGGCTGAGAGAGCTGGGCCTGTTCAGCCTGGAAAAGAGAAGACTGAGAGGAGACCTCTCATCAATGTGTATATAAATATCTGAGGGGAGGATTTTGAGGGGATGGAGCCGGCCTCTTTTCTGTTGTGCCCAGCGACAGGACAAGAGGCAACGGGCACAAACTGAAGCACTGGAGGTTGTGGCTCAATATGAGGGGGCACTTCTTTACTGGGAGGGTGAGGGAGCACTGGGACAGGTTGCCCAGAGAGGTTGTGGAGTCTCCTTCTCTGGAGATACTCAAACCCTGCCTGGATGCCATCCTGTGTAACGTGCTCTGGGTGATCCTGCTTGGTAAGGGTTAGATGATCTTCAGAGGTCCCTTCCAACCCCACCTATTCTGTGATTTTGTGTTATTTCACATTCATCTGCTCCTGGAGCAGTGCATGCTGGAGCCACACATGAACAAATTGCTACCTGACTTTGGGGTGGAGAAGCTGGCAGTGGTCACCCTTCCATTCCCCAAGGAAGGTTCCTGACGAATGCTGAGGAAAGAGCAGTGAGCCCTTCCATTTACCACTTTGATAAGTTTTGTGTGTGTAAGAAAATGCTGATTTTGTGACTAAGGTTTGAGGACAGCAAGCAAAAGCAAGGAATGAGGAGCCTACACCATTGAGCATGTGCTACAGCTGTGTTGTCCATGGCAGACATCTGGAGAGCACCTGCACCTTGGCCAGGCAGTATCAAGCAGTTTGTATCCTGGCTGCATACATCACAGGGCCTCTTAGGGCAGACAGGGCATGTTCGGCAGAAGCACTGCCACCTGGCTGTTTACCCTCCATGAGGTTGCACAAAACAATCCACATCCTAGAACACAACCTATATGCTGAGGGCAGGCAGGGCTGTCCCTTTTATCCCTGGTACTAAATGCTCTTCAGGACCATGCTGTCTCCAGAGGTGCTGAGCAGCTCCTCAGGGAGCCCTCATGGAGTTCTGGTGGCCCTGACACCTGTCTGACTGTTCGGTGACAACCTGGAATTCACCCCAGGAGTCCCACCTGGTTTGTCTGGGGCCTCCTGAGTATCTCCTCCAGCTTCTCACTGTGTGGTTGCTCAGCGGACAGGCTGCCACTGTGTCAGCTGCCAGGTCTCTGGGTCCTGCACCAGTAAGAACGTGTCATTGGTATGTGCCTGCAGGCCACTTGCAAATACAGGTAGGCATCCAAACTGTAGCAAGACAGGTAATGAACTCTCAGTCTGTGCTGAGAGGTTGCAGAGTCCCTTTGACTGCAACTGCCATGACCAGCCTCGGGGCACTCCAGCCCTCAAGAAATGGTGCTTCGTTGTTTGACCCTGGTTCCCCACATCCAGTGCACACCTCTGGGCTGCTAGAGGGCAGTGTGACTACCACATGCAGCAGAAAAGCTGCTCCATCATACAGCAGGCTTTTGGAATCTTGAAACAACCGTAGCACTGACTGCATGGGTCTGAGACACAACCGAACAGAAGCCATACTTCATCTCTGGCATGTGCTATATCCTCCTCATGTGCTATATCGTCCTCATGTGCTTCCTCAGAAGCCACATAGAGGAAATAGAGAAACTGGAAGAAAGAGGATGGATAGGCCAGCTTTTGGTATTTCTGATTCTTCCTGCCTTTTTGCTTCTGTAGAACCTCATTTAATCTCTTGTTTATGTTGGTAAATTTGCCTGGCAATAGTTCTGGATGCCTGCAAAGGTCTTCATGAGCAGGGTGGCCAGGAATGGGCATAACTAGTGATACTACAAGAGCTTTGATGGTTATGGGCCTTGCACCAGCTGCAAAATATCCTTGACACACAGCCAAGCCCAGTGTGACTTGCAGCTGTGCAAGGATGGGGCAGGCAGTGCTGCAGCAGTTAAGCCACCTTGTCATTTAATCTGACCTGTAGCACAATGGCACCGAAGCCCTTCCTGGCAATGAGGATGACTGCCTGACCACAAGGCTGGGGATGGATGGTGCTAACACAACAGGGAAGCCCACACAGCTGCCACCAGAAGTAACACGAGCTGTTGTGACCTCCTGCAGTGCCTGTGTTCGTTTTGTCTTCTCTGCTGCACTGGGTCTGGCAGGGATGGAGTTAATTCTCTCCTAGCAGCCCATGTCATGCTGTGTTTTGGCTCTGCAACTAAAGCAGTGTTGATAACACCCTGATGTTTTAGCTATTGCTGAGCAGTGTTTGCACAGCATCAAGGCCGTTTCTATTTCCTAGCCTGCCACCTCAGCAAGCAGGCAGGGGGTGGGCATAGAGCTGGGAGGGGACACAGTCAGGACAGCTGACCCACACAGACCCTGACCATGTCATGATCAGCAGCAAAGGCTGGGAGAAAGGAGGAGGAAGGGCTTTGTGGTTATAGTGTTTGTCTTCTAGAGTACGTCATGCATGCTGAGATCCTGCTTCCCAGGAAGTGGCTGGATATCCACCTGCCATGGGAAGTAGTGAATGAATTCCGTATTTTGCTTGCTCACACGTCTAGCTTTGCTTTTCTTACTAAACTGTCTTTATCTCAGCCTATTAATTTTTCTGGCTTTTGCCCTTCTGATTCCCTCTCTCATCCTACTGCGTGGGCGGGAGTGAGCAATGGGGCTTACGCAACACCCAGGGTCAACCCACCACATCTGCTCCATGATGACTTTCCACGTGCTGGGGGACTTGCACGATCCTGGTCCGATGAGATAAGTGAGCCAAGCGTTACTCTAATTTGTACGGAACCAGGCACACCTCTGTGCTCATCACCCGGTTCCTGGACCTCGGTTTTGCCAACTTCCACCTCCCCCTTTTGGCGGAGGCGCAGGGTCCTGGAGGCCCCACCGGGTCGGCCGCAGCTCCACTGGCGGCCGCCAGAGGGCAGCGCGCGCGGGCAGCGGCGTAGCGCAGGGACGGGACGCGGCGGCAGAGAACGCCGGCAAGCAGTCCCACATGGTCTAGCGGTTAGGATTCCTGGTTTTCACCCAGGCGGCCCGGGTTCGACTCCCGGTGTGGGAAAGTGCGATTATTTTTCGCCCGTTCTGTACATTTATTTATTTATTTTATTTATTTATTTATTTTTTTTAAAACTGCAAGGTCGGTTTCACCGTGCACAGCACGGGACGAAACGAACGACTTGCACTCCCACCCCGAACCCTCCGCAGGCTCTCACGGCAGTGTCGGTAGCCCCGTGTTGTCCATAGCAGGCTGTGCTGCAACACCCCGCACTGGAATGAGAGCAAGCCTCTCCCACGGGTCAAGCCCTGTCCCTTAACCAGGAACACTTCTGCTATGAAATATCTCACTGAAAGCTTCCCCGTGGCTTTCTGTCAGCTCTGGAGGTGAACCGACATAGCGTCACAGTAACCATGCCCAGCACCCTGCAGAATTCGGCCACCACCTTGATAAAACACATTTTGATTTGGAATCTATGGGTTTAAGTTCTTAGCCTGTAATTGGCTTAAGTAGGTCTGTGCACTACAGAAAAAAATAGATTTTCAGGAGACAAAGTTTAAAACTTTTTTGTTTTATATTCATAGGACAAAAAAATCCTCCCATTATTGCTGATCTCATGCTGACTTCAGTAGGAAACCCATTCAATTTTATCTTTTCCATGTTGAAGAACTGGCCCAAATTTACTGCATACTATTAAACTAAGTTTAAATACAAATGAGCTGTTTTCTGGGCTCCGAGATGAAACAAAACTCTGTTACTGAGGCAAGCAGGTTTTTTTCTCAAGGACTTTCCAAGTTAAACCATTGAGTTCGAAGGTGCTTGCAAACTGTACCAGGCAACAGCAGGGGCTTGGGCCGAGCGCTGCCACAGCGGGCCAGGTCACTGATGATTAAAGCTGCACGTGGGTCTGTAGCAGCTAAAAGGCCTCAGACACTGGCATCCCATAGCTTCCAGAAGTTGTTCCACCAGAAGAGCCAGCCACGACAGGAACGCAGACCACCTCAACTTCCTGCCCCAAATGTGACCTCGTTTACTACAATAAACAACAAGCTTGAAACATCTGATCTTTAGCACTATCCCTGACCATCACTTATTTCATCAGAGATGAGGAGAAAGAACGTCAACAATGTAAGCAGACGGTGCATCCTCCTCTGTTCCCAGACCCTAACACCCACAGCTCAGGGGCCGCCTAAGCTGAACACAGCGTACACACGTTGTGTTTGTCACCACAGATCTATTATTTTCACTTGTTGAAAAGGCAACAAACCTTCTTCCTCTGGCCTAACACCCTTAGAAACATTCTCAATTGTTACTGGGACTTTTAGCCTGCGGATTGACTGGGATCTTCAGAAAGGTGTTAGCTTTCTTTTATAGCAATCGTAAAGTTGTTTGATGTAAGATGTGGGTAGAAATTTAGACATCGATGTTAAATGGCTTACCTACACAGGATATATTGTTTCTGGCAAACACTCTTTATGTTCCACGAACTGTGCAGTGCATTAAGGACTTCATGAGTTAACGCAGCTCTTGGAGATAAAAGTCTAGAATACTGCTTGTGGTTACAAGGTGCTTAAAAATGAAAAATAACACTTCCCACAGCAAATACACCCAATCGGGACAGTAAACCGTATGGCTGCAACAATGCCAAGAAAGCCTCTGCCAGCTGACAACACACATTCTGTTGATTCAGACTCCAAAGCGAGAGACCACCAAAGCTGTGCATTGATCACTGGTCAGTTTCTTTTCTTGTGGATGGATGAGACCTACCAGTGCCTTACTGCCTAAAATTGTCCTCTCACAGCCCGAGCTTGCCTTACAGGTGCCTTACTTGTTTCCCCTCTCCTGGGCCCGCTTTAGTTTGGCCAGTCCTCTTCTCTTCTCCCCATCTTAAAAAGTTTTCCTTTTCAGTTACTTTAGCTAAAAGCCCCATAAGAATGTTTGTCAACAACCTGAATTCAAAAAGGGACCACAAGGAATACTTTGGAATCCTTCCTAAAACCCAGTAGCTAAATAAGCATCCTCATGTAACTGGCAGCTGTTGTGCTTCTGCACAGTTCATATGTACACATAAATGAAGTTCTCAGCCTGCGGGAGGGAAAACTACACAGGCACAGCGGCGAGATGCCTACAGCAATAAAATTGTATTTACAAATGGTGGTAGCAAGGAGATAGGTGACACGTGACAGAAGAAAACTCAGGGGAAGTTGTCCCAAATGTACAAAAAGACAAAGGACTGTGACAGGACCCCTCTCACAGGGAGCTTAGTACTAG
>CM021750.1:1256926-1297017 GCA_011075105.1 Heteronetta atricapilla
ACTAGACCTCCCAGGAGCACCCTACAAGATTAAGGGCATGGGTGCCCCTGAACCACAGCCCCATACAGAAGCTGGGACTCCCAAGCCCACAGTAACCAGTACAAGACCTGCACGCGTACTGATGAGTAAACAAAGACGGTTACATTTCACTCAAGAGGCACCTGGTACCCTCCTAACCCACCAGGTACTGCTCAGCTACAGGGTGCCAGCGAGCCCACCCCACTAAAAGAACAAACAAACAAAAACAAACAAACAAAAAGAAACAAACAAAAGCCTCTATGAAAATTGTCAGGGCTGCCTGCAGCAGCAACTCCAACCCTTCTAGGGCTCGGGGACCCGGCAGGGGCAGCACGGTGCCACCCGCAGGCGCTGAGAGCGAGGGGCAAAATGGCGGCGCGGCGCCTAGCGCCCGCGGGCCACCCCCGACCTCCCGAGGCGGGCGCGAAGTTCTCGCGAGAGCCAAGGCGAGGAAAGGGACGAGCGAACCCCTCCTCCCACGCCTCGCGAGCGTTTGAGTGACGTCTTCCGTCTGCGCTATCTCGCGAGGCGCGGCGGGCGCGGGCGCAGGGCCTGGCCCGGCCCTTGGGTCTCGCGAGAGCCCCTGCGCCGGGCACTGGGCGCCCCCGTGCCGCTCGCGGAGCCTACGAGCAGCGAGACGCGGCGGGCGCCATTTCAGGGAGCAGCCGCCGCGGCCGGAGCCGGGGCCCAGCCCGGGTCTGGGGACTGCCCGCCACGGTCGCGCCGCCCCTCGCCGCCTGCCGCCCCGCGGCTGGCTGAGCGGCGCCGTCCGCCTGACCCCCAGCTGCCCGGAGAGGGCTCCCGATCGCTCGGGCCCATCCCCCACCGTCAACGCAGCCAGTGCCGGAACCGGGAGCCGCCGCCGCCGGGCCCCGGACGCCCGAACGAGGACCGCATCTGCCCGCGGCGCAGGTAACTGCCGGGCCCGGGCCGGGCCCTGGCGCCGGGAGAGCCGCGGCCTGGTCCCGGGGGGGGGGGGGAGGGGCGTCGCGGTCCGGGCCCGCGGGCGGCCGGGAGGCCCGGGCCCCTCCCGCGGCCGTGGACGCCTCGCCCCGGCCGGGCGGCCCCGCTCCCTGCCGCCGGGGGTTGCCGCCGCGTCCGGTGCCCGCACCCCCCCGCGCCTTCGTGGAGTTGGAGCGGGCGGCGCCCGGCCTGCCCCCGCCCCGAGTCCCGCGGCCTGGTCGTGCGGGGTTTGGCTGTTCCTACGGCCACGTAGCGGGCGGACCCGGCCGGCCCCGCCGCCGCCTTGTCCCTCCCCGAGTCCCCCCACGATGGCGCTGTGCGGAGTGACCGGCCCCGGCCCGCGCGGGGCTCCGGCCCTGCCGTCGCCGGAGCCGGCGGCGGAGCGTGGCGGGGAGAAGCGGAGCGGGCCCGGGGCTCCTCACGCGTGGGGAGCGGGCGGGGAGCGGCGCGGGGCCGTGGACGGGCGAACCGCCGGGGGCGGCAGGGCCCGGGTGGCGCCGGTGGAGGCTTGGGCTGGGCGGCAGGGGAGCAAAGGTCTGCGGCCGGTGCCCCGTGCGACGGAGCTGTCGGAGCGGGGCAGGTGTAGCTGAGAACCCGAACTTGGTTTCGTTCGGGTTTCCTCCCATGGGAAGCAGGGGGAGAGTTCCGGGGCGGGAACGTGTTGAGTAGGGGGGTGTGTATAGCCGAAAGCTGTGCTGTCACCCGTACAGCTGAAGTTCTTTGTAACCTTTGCTGATCTTTTCCAGAAGGCTCTTTGCAAAACAAGAGTAGAGTTGGCATTTTAGCTGTGTTGATACATAACAAGAATTTCAAATAGGATGTAATCTTAATGTGAGGTACTGATAAGATTAGTAGCAGTAAATTTCATGTCTGTTTAGGCTTTCTGTTAACCCCAGAAAGATTCAAATATAATTCATTCCTTGTTTGCTGGTTTCTTTTCTGCAGAGCTGTCAAGCATATAAAAGTGTGTTGTTTTTGTTTTGGAGGAAGAAGAAAGGCTTTTTAAGAACTATTTTGAGCTTCTTCAGTGTTTAATGAGAGATATTTGGAAATTACGATTTCTTTTATTTATGTAAAATGCATTGACTCTTATTTGTGAGTTTTCATAGAAAACTGTGCATATCGTGATGTTTAGCTAGAATTACAAAGTCGATAGGTCTGTTACATAAACAGACTTGATGCATTGATGAAAGTTTACTGTTACACCAACAAAAGTGTTTTGAATTGAGTACGGAGTATATAGACTGCATGGGGTGAGATTAAAGGTCTACCTAATCTGGTATCCTGTCTGTGATACGGGCTAACAGCAAGTGGCCAAGAAAGAACAGAAACGCAGGACAATCATAGAGTACACAGAGAAGTATCACCTAGTCAGCTAGTTGTGTCTCAAGGTCACAAGGAGGGTCTTTGTTTAATGAAAAGCCTTTTCTGTAAACTTCTGTGTATGTTTTTTTTGTTTGTTTTGAAGGCTGCATGTGTTTTTTTCTTTGTTTGCAACTACAGCACTCTGGGACAGTGAGTTCCATGGCTGAATTCCTTGTGAATGAGGACCTTTGTTTTGAACCCACCCGAACGATAATTCACTCACTCTTATTGGGTGAGCGCAGTAATAGTCATTCCTAATTCACTTTTTCTGTGCTGTTCATGATTTGGCTCTCCCTGTTTTGTCCCCCATGCTCCCCCTGCTCGTTCCCCTTCAGGATGAGGAATTACGTCCCAGGTACAGCTGGGTACGCTAGCTCAACTGCACGTATGGAAAAGGAGTTATGGGTCGGAGTTGCCGCTGGCGAGGATTGTTTCTTGTAGAAACCAGGGTTTGGCCTGGTGCTTTTGGTGCTCCTAAATCATGCTGATGTACTTGTTCATACCAAGCATTGGCAGAGTAGTAGTGAATTAATCCGTGTGTGTATATCTACAGGACTTGAAAAGTTACATGTAAATACAGTGGTAAAAAGTGATACAGAGCTGTTATACGTAAACGAAGGATAGCTGAACTTTTAAGTGGTGGCACTATAGCCCAAGAGGTAATAACTTGAAAATGAGGTTAGTGTGCCTCATTAGTTAAGCGATTAAGCATGAACTTCAGTGCTCTGATACTGCTAAAGGATTGTGTTTTACTCTTTGATGTACTAATGCGGAACAGTAACTTGATCCTTAAACGTAGTACAGCTCTGGTATAATAATCTCAGTTATGAGGTTATGGGCGAACAGTTCAAAGAATCTTGGAAATTTGGAGCCATTTCATTATACTGGGCAAGAGTCTTGTAAGCATGGTTCTTACAGCAGTACGTGTAGTCAAGGTGCAGGAATTAACCCAATTTGGAAAAAAAGTTATGGCAGACATGGAAGAAAATCCTCAATCTTGGGTTGTCTGACTCAGATCCAGAGGCCTGGCCTTACTTAGTTTTAGAAAGGAAAAAAATGAAACTGTTCTGGTAGGAGGTGAGAAGATGTTGAGTCTCTGCTTCTCTACAGAGATCTCTGGGAGGCTCTTAACAGTGTACCTGCATAGGGAAAGAAAATGAAATGGCAATGGGATTCAGAGTATTATAAACACAAAATGGTATTAGGAAGTTGAAGTTGAAAAGTAGTCTGAGGTGACAGGTATTACAGGGCGTGGTGTTTGTTTAAACACAAAATTCCAGACTGGATGGATCTCGTGTATGCTTTTGTTAATGCTGGAATCACCGGTTTCTTCTGTGGCCTGCACTGTCCGGGTCAGATTTCTTAAAGGAAATCTAAGTCTTCAGACTAGGAAGTGTGATGGTAGCAAATGCAAGGAAACTGCAAACGGGTTTGCCTGAACATTTGTTCTTTACGTGTCTCTCTTGGGTAGTCCTTTGGTCAGGCTCTAGTATGTCTTAAGATGGCCACCAGACCCATGTTTCTGCATCGTAAATTATCAGTGCTCTGTGTTTTGGAAGAAACAGGTGGAATACCTCGGGGGTTTCTACTTGGTAATTGTGTTTGATAGCATTTTTGTTGTTCACAGCTGTAATTGGTTGGTGCTTTGTGTCACATTCTTTAACATCTCACCGGGTGAGCTTCATTCTAGTTCCTGTTGGAAATCTCTTCTGAGACAATGCTGTGTGAATTTGTGCTGATGCAATGATGGCCTGTTCAGCAGAGGCTTTTGGAACATAAAGCACAAAGGTGTTTACCCTCTTAGCTGGATTTTACTTTTTCTTTCAGGTGTCCTGAAAAATGGCTGATGATATTGATATTGAAGCAATGCTTGAAGCTCCTTACAAGAAGGTGAGAAAAACATGCCAGTGAGGTCCTGCTTACCTTAATTTAGCATTATACATGAAACTACTGCTGAACTGTAAACTAACATCCCTGGAGCCCTCATGATTTATCTTACTGGAGATGCATTACATGTAACTTGCAAGTAAATATATGCTGTTAATGTAATTATATTGTGCAGTAGTTTCACTTCAGCGTGATGAATAAATGCCCATCTATCTCTCTTTGTAGACTTGCCTAACGATATCTCACCTCTACTCCCATGAATTCACCTTTGATTCCAGTGTGAACTGTCAATCATAAGGTAGTAATTGAGTGACGTATCGCTGTACCGTGGTCCCCTAGGTTTAAAAACAAAACAAAAACCAACCAACCAAACAAAAAACAACCAACCCAAAACAAACAAACAAACAAAATCCAAGAAACCAAAAACCTCTCCTAAAATTGCCAGGTCCAGTTTGGTATAGCAACAAGGTGAATGCAGTGGTTTGGGAAAACAGCAGGGTTCCAAGAATAACCTTTTCACCAGTCCCATGGCAAGTAAATATTTGAACAGTCTGCTCAGTGCAAGAAGAGTGAGACTTGCTCTTAATGCAGGAGACTGGTGATGGTTAATCTTTTAACAGAGCAGGTGGAAATCAATTGCTGAGTGGACGAATTTACCTAAATTCTTGGATCCCTGAATAGAATGTTCTTAGCAAGTAAAAGACAGTATCACAGTCTGCGGTGTCATTTAAAAAAAAAAAAAGCTCTTGTATTCTTCTGTCCTAGTTGTTCAATTAGGAACTGACAATTTTGATGCAAATTTTTTTATTGATTAGCGTAGTGACGTCTCTTACCCAAACCAGCAGTGAATGAATACTGTCTTTTTTGTTTTTCACCAAATGGTGGTAAAGTGTTAACATCATGCATGCTTTAGCACTGGTTTCACAAGTAATGTATATAAACTTTTAAGTCATTCAGTAATTGTTCTTCTGATGTAACCCTTGTGATTAAATTGTAAAGCAAGTATATAAACTATATAGCAGCTATTGTTAGCCTATTCTGCAGTGTTTCTTACAACCATCTCATGAATTTTGGATGAGCATTTGTAAGTTTAAAATGGTATATTTAGTTTATGTAATATTTAGTAGTTACATAAAATCTTGAAGAGTAATTTTGTAAATTGTTATGTTAAAATTCTTGTGTCCTGGTTTAACATGGATATTTTCCATGTAAACAGGTATGGAAATAGGGAATGTTTAGGCTGGACTGGTGGATTATTGATGACTTTCTTGGGAGTCGACGTTACTAAAGCAGTGTGAATCCCTGTTTGCTTCAGGGCGAGATGTGTGACAGAGGTGGCATCAAGCTCTTACAACCCTTCAACGAAAATGAGTGAAGATCTCGGGAATGGCATCGGTCACAGGAAATCGATAGTGGCTGGCTGCTAGCATAGCCACTGGGGCTTAGGCAGAGATATAGCCGTGGTGCTGATCTGAGGGGCACGCAAACCTTAAACTTCCTCTTACATTTTATAGAAATAACTTTTAACCACTTGAGTGCTGAATTCTACAGGATAACTTAGTCTCTAAACCATGTAAGGAAGTATCTACAATTTAATATACATTTTTAAATGATGTAAGTTTTGCATTTTATAATTGTATGACTTAAAATTAAGCAGCAAAGTGGTTAAACATGGCTACCTAAATTATCTAAATCTTTCCACATTAAACTGTAAACAAGTAATTTAGTATTAAAATTTTTGTTTTGTATTTTCTTATTCCTATTCCCATTACCCTTTGACCACTTGAAATGTTTCCGCTTCGTCCTCACGATGTTCTTCTATCAACCCTGCTTAGGATGAGAACAAATTGAGCAGTGCCAATGGCCACGAAGAACGCAGCAAGAAGTAAGTATCTTCCCATACTTTGCTTTTGGGGGGGGGGGCTTTTTTTTTAAAAAAAAAAAAAAAAAAAAAAAACCTTTTGAATACATGTCATTAATGTCCAAGGAAATAAATGGGATTAGCTTGATATTTGTATTTACTGAAGTTGCAGAAACTATGAAACTTTCTTCTTTTACAAATATAGTTACACCCTTGTCAGTGATGTCATCAAATCTGTGGAAACACTTATTGTTTTAGCATCAGATAAAAATACAGACTTGGTAGGTTCAGCATGATTCATCTTGTTTTTTTTGTTTGTTTTAGCAGTGCAGTAAAGTTTGCACTTTAGAAATTATTTGATGTGAAATTTTAAGCAATTTAGAACAGTTCAAACCATTTAAACCATTGCTTTCTTGAAAGGTTTAGTTGCAGAATCACAGAATATTAAGGTTTGGAAGGGACCTTGAAAGATCATCTAGTCCAAATCCCCCTGCTGGAGCAGGAACACCTAGATCATGTCACACAGAAACGCGTCCAGGCGGGTTTTGAAATTCTTCAGAGAAGGAGACTCCACAACCCCCCCGCACAGCCTGTTCCACTGCTCTGTCACTCTCAATGTGAAAAAGTTTAGTCTCATATTTAGGTGGAACCTCTTATGTTCCAGCTTGCACCCATTGCTCCTTGTCTTATTGTTGGGTATCACCGAGAAGAGCCTTGTTCCATCCTCCTGACACTCACCATTTACATATTTATAAATATTAATGAGGTCACCCCTCAGTCTCCTCTTCTCCAAGCTCAAGAGACCCAGCTCCCTCAGCCTCTCCCCGTAAGGGAGATGCTTCACTCCCTTAATCACCCTCGTGGCTCTGCACTGGGTGTTCTCAAGCAGTTCCCTGTCCTTGAACTGAGGGGCCCAGAACTGGACGCAATATTCCAGATGTGGTCTCAACAGGGCAGAGCAGAGGGGGAGGAGAACCTCTCTCAACCTCCTAACCACAGCCCTTCTGATACACCCCAGGATGCCACCGGCCTTCTTGGCCTCAAGGGCACAGTGGTGGCTCATGGTCAACTGGCTGCCCACCAGGACACTGTCTGGGGTTGTTCTTCCCCAGATGCAGGACTCTTCACTTGCCCTCGCTATACTTCATGAAGCTTCTCCCCACCGAACTCTCCAACCTGTCCAGGTCTCACTGGATGGCAGCACAGCCTTTCAGCATGTCAGCCACTCCCAGTTTAGTGGCATCAGCAAACTTGCTGCGTTGTTTCACACTTGTTCCCGTATATTCTCCTATATTCTCACTCCCCTATATTCTCACTACTGCTCACATTCCCAACTGAGTATTTTAGTCCTTGGTTTATTGTGTAACAACTGTTTTATTTATTTGTAATCCTTTTTTTTTTTTTTAATCACACAAACTTTTGTAAAGAACCAGATTATAAGCACGCATTCCTTCGGAAGCATTGCTGAAGTATGCCATTCTTAACTGGTTAATGACTTAATTCCAGGGTTGGAATACCAACAGCAGACTTATGCCATGAACACTGTTCTCATGTTAAATACTGAGATCCCCTGAAACCCTGTCAAAATCAGCTCCTACCAATATTTTTGTTTGGAATTTTTATCATTTCAGAATATGTATATAGCCGACGTGTAAAAGCTTGCTTTTGTTTGAATGACTAGCCCCAGAATACAAACTGCGTTCAAAAGAAGCATAGTATTTGCCCAGTTTCAGAACTGGTTCTGACCTGGATTTGTGGTAGATGAGGTGAATACTAGAATGTATATCAGCTCGTAGCCTCTCAGAGATTAAAGTGATGGCATTTGTTTTCTTTCTGCCCACAGTCCCATTTTCAGCTTCTAGTCCTGTGCACTCTGAGTTTATTTTTAATTGAGACAAAAAGTAAATTAAGTTCAGAAAAAAAAGTTTCATCATTCTGAAACAGAAGAAAGTTCAGGTGTTTTGATACTGTTAGTCTTGCAGTCTGTTTTGTGTGCACTTTCACCTCTTTCAGATTTCCTGATAGCACGCATGTGCATATTCAAAAATACTGATTCTGTGGTGTACCCTTGTTTCAGTTTTGGAGTAATTACTAAACTTACTGTGTTGCAGTTTTGTGATGGAGCTTTTTGTCCCAGACGTGTGACTTTTATAATGCTGCTTTTCACCTAAATCCTGAAAAAATAATGCCATTTTGTAATAATTGCCAAACATCAACAGCTAAAAATTAACATTTATTTAAGCTTTCAGCACTAGTGAACAAATAAGAATCTAACACAAACATAGCATTAATCACTTTAGCTTCTCTACAATTTTACTGTGTGTCTGTACTGTCTATCCAATTATGTTTGGAAGGCAGAACACAATTTTTTTTGAGAATCTTGGCTGTTAGGAGCCTAGCATGCAAATAGGGTTCAGCACACAGTGGGATAGTGAATGGCTGGTAACTTGTTACTGAAGTCTAGCTGTAGTTACTAGATAGGGTGTTGGCCAATACGTTGAGTTACAGATAGAGTACAGTGAGCTTCAGGTGGTATTTTGGGGAACTACGATGATATGAGGGTAGGTGATTGAACTTCTTCACTCAGAGGTTGATGAGGCACTGAAACAGGTTGCCCAGAGAAATTGTGCATGCCCCATCCCCAGAGGTGTTCAAGATCAGATTAGATGAGTCCCTGGGCAACCTGGTGGTGTCCCTGTCTATGGCAGGGGGTTGGAGCTAGATGTACTTCAAGGTCCCTTCCAAGCCATTTTGTGATTCAAGGAGGTAACGGTAAGTAGTGGATCTTAGGAGAGAGGCTACACCTCTAACACTGTCCTATATTGTATTGCAGTAGGAAGTGTGGTTAAGTGACAGTGATGCAGATCATTCCAATTGTCAGGGTGGTGTCAAATGGATTCTGAGTAGTGGGTTTTGATGCTGCAGTTTCTCTGTACAAAAGTAGTAGAGAAACTATTACTATTGTAAAGGAGTCATCAAGTATCAAAACACCTGAATATTTCACTTTATTATGGCCATCTTCTAGTTCTTAAAACCTAATGACCAAATCACCAAGTTTCTCTTGAGGGATAATTACTAAGACAGTTGTAATGGGGCTTCCTAGGTAGAGGTTAGAGAACAAAAGCTGCTAATGGCGATAGGGCTCAGTTATATGTGGGAACTGAGAGATTCTTACTGCAGTAACTGAACCCAACTAGGAGTCTTAGTTTATAGATGGCAATAGAAAGTAATAGCAAAGAACTTTCTTTTGAAGAAGAGGTGGGGGTGCGTACAAAGACTAGGTGTATGACTGACCACTTTAGAAAAAAGATTTTGTATGTAAACAGAAGGTATAAAAGGAGGGGGTGAAATAAGTAGCAAAACAAGTTTTGAATTTCAAAAGGGTTGCAGCAAGTTTGAGTATTCCCATAGCTTAGTTGGATGGTCTAAAGTAATTGCTTGATCATCTGTTTGAAGTGTATTACACATACATAGATATCTTAAAAACTGGGAGATGGTAAATTTTTGTAGGCTGAGACTGAGATAGGAAAAAAAAAATCCACAGATAATCCAAATATATTATGCAAGAATGAAACAGTGGCTCATTGATTTTCAAATATGAGATAGAATTAAATTAAAGGTATGCACCAAACCTGTAAGAGCCACTGATGTAGAAAAGCAAGTGGTGCAGCAAGTAGGAGTCTTAAAGTAGAAGCAAAACTCTTAGGCAGCATGTTAAAAATGGTGGCAGACAGTATCAGAAGAAAACAGCCTTCCTTTTCCTTACTTTCTTTTTTGTTGTGTTTTGTTGTACTTTGCTATAAAAATATCGAGTTATTCTTAGCTTCGTGATGGTGTATTTAAAATCTTTGAAAGGTGACACATGAAGTACTGCATTTAGTGTGCACTAGTTTTAATACGTAAAATAGTTTTTCAGTCCTGTTACTCTAACTCTAAGCATGCTTTGATTACAAAAATAAATTGAACAAAAGTGCTTCAGAGCACTTCATCTTCCTCATGATGAATTTTACAAGGTTTCTGATGTGCTAAACTACCCATTTAACTAAAAGATTGATACAAATACCAAGAAGTAGCAACTTTTTCATGTTAATGCCTCTAGCATTCTGTTAGAGGAGCTGTAGAATGTGCATAAATAAAGGAACTGATGCTACTGAGCTGCATTTGTAACCAGAGTTGCTTTCTTTTCCTCCCCCTTCTCAGGAGAAAAAAGAGCAAGAGCCGAAGTCGAAGTCATGACAGAAAGAGGAGCAGAAGCAAGGAACGCAAGCGGAGCCGAGACCGGGAAAGAAAAAAGAGCAGAAGCCGGGAAAGGAAACGGAGCAGAAGCAAAGAACGCAGACGCAGCCGTTCTAGAAGTAGAGACCGCAGATTCAGAGGCCGCTATAGAAGTCCCTAGTAGGTTACTTATGTCAAATTGCATGTGTCTTGCCTCAGTGTACGATGTGAGAGCTTAAAGTCTCACTTTCTATATTGGTTGCTAATTGCCTCAAGGAAGGGAGTGAGAGGTTAAGGTTGAAGGTGGTTCAACAAATATGGAAAGAAGAAGAGGACTGTGACATATCCCATTCTTCTTAGTAGTTTTCCTTTTTATCTGAATGCAGTATTCTTGTCAGTACTCTGGGAATGCAGACAAATTCTGGAGGTCTCAGGGTCTCATTTGGCACTAAGCCACCTATGTGTTGGTGTTAGACTGCAAATACACTGCATCTGCAGGCTGTGCATGGATTTTCATGTGCTTTCATCCGTCCTGTGTACTGATCAGCCCTGCTCTGTGTTTCAGCCTGGTATGTCTCTTTTGTATCAGGATTTCTGGAGCTCTGGGCTTCAGCTCCAAAGGTTGCAACGATGCGCAGTTAGCTTGTGTTCTGTAAATTTTTGGCACCTGCAAAATTACAGGAGCTAGCTGGAATGTGGCACTGTTGAGGCTCCAGACTGCCTTATAAACAGAGGAGCCCCAGTCAAGATCTCTTGCCTTTCTTTCTGGTGGGGCCTTCCAGTCCTCTTATTTCTGATGTGGTGGTGTATGAAGGAGAATGCCGCTCTTCTGAGTTAGCTGGGAATCACTGCCTTCTGTTTTGTGTTGGAAGGTTTTTTTTGTTTTTCCTGTCATCACTGGGTGCAAGTTCTCCACCTGGAGAAATTCAGGGGCTTCAGCACCCTTGTCTTCTGAAATACATTCCCTTAGGTAGAAGTTGAAAGTAGGCATGTTACTACAATAACTCATGCCTATTCTGATGCGTCCAGGTGTGTTGTACAAGGAAGGTACGCAATTAGGAGAGGGCTTCTGCATTCTTACGATGTTCCGTGCTAGCTGTTCTGGGCAATTTCTCTGGTATTGAATGATGGTGAACAAAAAGACCAAATAGTCTAGTAAACCCTGGGGGGGATACTAGAATACCTACTGGTTTGGCAACGTTGCATTCTTCATTTCAATAACCAAGTATAATTCATTTTTTAAATCAGCTTAGTGGAAGACAGGTATAGGGCAACTAACTACCTGCCTTCCAGAAGTGTTGGCAGTGACTGTTGGGTGGCCAGCAGTTAGCTGTAGTTCCTCTGCAAGTCATGGATGGTGCTTTTGAAACGATAGATGTGCGAAGATGGCATCAAGATTCTAGGTTTTGTTCGGAAGATAAAAAGAAAAGGACCTCCTTTGGAGCAAAAAAGGCTTTGTATTGAAGTTCTGCATAGTGGATGCTGACCTTGGGGAAGTTGTTAGTTCTGGAGGTGAAGTCTCCTGCATCATGAGCCTCCTTTCATCACCTACCTTTGGATCTTCCAAAAATGATGCTTCCATGTGAGGAAAAGTTCTCTATTAGCAGTACTGTCAGATCCATGTTTGATAGGTGACAAGCAAAATGCCTAATGAAATTAAAATATCACCTGCTGTATGGAGAATTCGCATCTGGAGTCTCACCTTGTGGGGCTGTTCAGACAGTTCTGAGTTGGTGTTACTGCAGGTGGTGTTGGCTGCTGCATCCAGTTCAAAATGCTTCCTTGTTGTACTGTTTGCTCACTCTTAATCCTCTGATCTTTAAACTGCAAGGTGTTCTCGCTGCCAATGGTCATGCATCTCTGCCGTGCTGGAGAGTGGATGTCTGTCTAGTGTAGATAATTTTGAAGGAAAAAGAGAACAGTGTGGCATGGAGAACTTGAGGACTTCGAATTTGTTATATTTGTGATACAGTCATTAAATGTTGTAATTTTTCAAAATTGTGATTGGCTTTCCTTGATGAGTGTGGTAGTGTGTTTACATGACAAAGTTTTGGTAGCGGCGGGGCATAGCGGTGGCTTCTGCGAGAAGAATGCATAAGCTGCCCCACGTTAGATAAGTGCCCTCCCGCTGGCCAGGGCCTATAAGCAGTGTTGTTTGTGCCTCTGTGAGAGCATATTTAAGACGGGGGAAAAAAAAAAACTGCTGAGGAACAGCAGCTGGAAGAGAGAAAGGAGTGAGAAACAGCCCTGCAGACGCCAAGGTCAGTGAAGAAGGAGGCCAGGAGGTGTGGTCCAAGTGCTGGAGAAGTTCCTCTGCAGCCTGTGGTGAGGCCCATGGTGAAGCAGGCTGTCCCCCTGCAGCCCATGGAGTACCGTGGCAGAGCAGATCTCCACGCTGCAGCCCGTGGAAGAGACCACAGTGGAGCAGGTGGATGTGGCCTGGAGGAGGCTGCAGCCTGTGCAGAACCACCGCAGGAGCAGATTGCATGCTGGAGCTGCAGTCTGTGGAGAGGGGACCGTGCAGGAGCAGGTGACCTGGCAGGAGCTGCTGCTGCCTGTGGGCAACCCGATTCTGAAGCAGTTCTTGAAGCGCTGCTGCCTGCGGGAAGCCAACATAGGATCAGTATGGAAAGGACGGCATCCCGTGGGAGGGACCTCATGTTGGAGCAGGGGCAGAGTGACTGAGAAGGAGTGGCAGAGACGAAATGCTGTAGACTGACTGAAGTGCTGTAGACTGACTGTAACCCCCTTCCCCCGTTCCCCTGCGCTGCTCTGCGGGAGGAGGTGGAAGAGGGTGGATGATGGGGAAGGCATCTTTGGTTTCTTTCCTTTGTTCCTCGCTTCTCTAGCTTGTTAGTAATAGGCAATAAATCTTGCTGTCTCCCTACTGAGTCTCTTTTGCCCATCACAGTAATTGTTGAATTATATCCCCATCCTCATCTCAACCCCTGAGCACTTTGTGTCATATTTTCTCGCCCCTCCCATTTGAGGAGGGGGAGTGAGAGAGTGGCTGTGGTATGACTTGGCTACCCACCTGAGTAAAACCACAAGTATTCACAGTGCCTTTTCCATGATGTTCTTTTTACTTATCTTGCTGCTTAAGGGTTTTACAGTTATAAGACTTTTTGAAAAACAAGCAAAAACACTTCAGCAAGTTCGTGTATTCTTGCATAGACATCTGGCTGACAAGTCTCAGCTACTCCTAATGTACAGCAGAAGTTGCTTAGGCTGTACATTTGCTATTTTGGAACCAAGAACTTGGGCAAAGCTGCTGGGAATATAGTCTATATACAAACACTGACTCTCTTGGACTTTGATCAAAGTTTACCTCATACGAGATGCTTCAGTTGGACTCCTGGATATGACAGATGTGAAAGCTGACTTTTTACTAGTTGTCTTCTCATCTGATGATTTTCTTGGGCTATGTGGCATCGTGCAGTTTTAGGAAAATATTTATCTAGCTGTGCTTTTGTTATATGTGGGGCTTAATACCTTTGATTTGTGAAGAAGGTAATCCCCAGACGTAAAGATTAAGTGCTTGTGAATCAGTGCTTCTGTTACGCATGATGGAGGAACTGGAGGACAACTGCAAAGAGTTCATGAAGAAGCAGTAGGACAAAAGAAAATTTGAGATCTACAGTTTTACAAGTAGATGTCTGTAGAACAATGCAAAGAAATGCATCTGTCAGATACTGTTGAAAAAAGATCTTCAGAAGTTCACTCAGGCCATCATATTGCCTCAGCTTCTGCGGCCTTCCTGTTCAGTCTGTTATGCCTTTACTTTGCTGGGGTTTGTAATGCTCCTCCCTATCCGTCCTGTAAATCTCATACTGTGTGTTTGTCAAGTGTGAAGATGGAAGAGGTTTTTTCCTTTTCTCAGAAGTCGTGCATTATTTGAAAACTTACTCTGTATCTCAGTTTTTTTCACTGGCTTTGAGCAAGTATGTAATAAGAAAACGTTTTTTGGTGTTTGCTTAAAAGTCGTGGTCTTGGTGGTGAATCATTGGTTAGTTGGTCTGCATGCTAGCATTCTGAAGATGAGGCTCAGTTAGTCGTGCTGCATGTGAATTGAACTGGACAGCACAGTGTGAAGGTACAGGGGTAATTCCTTCTGATAAACCTCTAAAACCAGTGTTGATGTTTCCAGTTGCGGCTGTTGGCAATACATATTGTAGACATTGGAGAACCTGAATAGGTGCCCCCAGCAGCCATTCATTGAACTTGAGTAGGAAACGTCCTATTTAACTGAAGGCATTTTCCAGCAGCTGTTCTCATCCACCATACTACCTAGTATGTGCCTGTTTTTTCTTCATATGTTCTCATAACAAATAGCTTCTAAACTGTCTCATTCTTCCCCCCTCCCTCATCCCCCAGTGGTACACAGAGCCATGTTTTCCTTCCCTTAAGTGGGTCAGCATGGTTTTGGATCTTAGGCTACTGCTTCCACCTGTTCCAGTGTTATGGCATGTTTAGAATGGGCATCCTCCTTGTTGTGGATGCTGAGCTTAACTGTCAGCATTGCTGTTTCCCTGGGTAGCAAGAAGACCTGGCTGGCTACATGGATTTAGTGAAAGACTACTTAATGTCTTCAGACCGCTTTATCTTTCAGGGTGTCTTCACATCAATTTATAGCCTCAGGATAAAGAATCAATTCTGTGCCGATGAAAAGGTTGAAACCCCATAGCATTCAGTCTGTGTCCCTGCCGTTCAGTCGATACACAGGAAGAATGTTAACAGGTGGTGTTCTTTGCCTTGGATCTACAAGATCAAGCTCAGGGAGAAGATGATAGGAGGAATCTCACTACTTGCATCACAGTTTGTTACTCTCTGCCACGATAACTAGCAAGAGGAGGACTACCTCAGTGTGGAGGGAATGGTCAGATGACCATCTGTTGTAATAGCCTCTCTGAAGCCTGGTGAACTAAAGTTAAAATCAGCCAAGAGATTGAATTCCTGTTTTGGTGGCATAACTATATAAGGGTTACTGGCTTAAATGGTTCTGTGCTCTGATGTCCATTAAAAACTTCACTTAAAGGAAGCTTCATTTATATATATGTAGCACTTCGTAGTGGTTGTAGCTGAGTCAAACACTAGTGAATAAAGAATCTTTCCCTTGCTGGTATCTGCAAGCAGCTACTTGAGTGTCCACTTGCAACTTAAATTTCATGAAGCTTTCAGTTTTAAGATGTTATACCTGAGCGAGTAGTTCTGCCAGCACTACTTTGCTCAAAATTGAGGCTGAGTTCCAGGCAATAAAGGCACTGCTTTGCTGTCATCAGTGGAATATGCATGTGGACAAATGTATAAATAAGATCACAACAATAACTGTAGTTCAGAGTACTCTGCATACATAAATGCTGTCTGGCTCTGTCTTCAGTTATTTCTTGGAACCCTACATATTCTGAGTTTTTTTGCGATGCATATGAAGCTGAGCAGGAAGCATATTGCATGCATGGTGGTTTAGAGTGTTAGTCAAAGCTTATGCATGCTATGGGCAGTGCTAATGGAAAGTGTTTACAAGTTCAACTGGAAGGGTGGGTGAATGCTGTTAATGTATTGTGAGTACAGGCAAGAAATCTTGAATTCAGTTACCCTGGTAAGTAATGTCTGTCTTTGCTTTTGCCGTAGTTCTGGTCCAAAATTCAACAGTGCCATCAGAGGGAAGATTGGTCTGCCTCACAGCATCAAATTAAGGTTTCTGAGTTTTCTCTACTTTTTACTGCATCGTTAATATGTTTTCTTTATAGTAAGACCAGTTTATTTGAAGTTTATGGTAATCTTGTTGTTAATCTCTTTACAGCAGACGACGATCCAGAAGCAAAAGCCCTTTCAGGAAAGACAAGAGCCCTGTTAGGTAGTTATTTTTGCATGTTTACTTTTTTTTTTACCCACCCTCAAGTGAAGCTGGAAAAGCAATGGCGAAACAATGCATGACCACTCACTGTCTGACATATAGTCACAAGTAATACTGGAATTACTCATTCAGAAACCCCATGAAAAGAGAGCATTAAAAATAGGTTGTTTTCTCCCTGTGTTATAAACTGCCACATCCCCTCCAATTATCAGTGTACAATTGCAAATAATGTCAATTTGCAAAACGTGTCTTGCTTTGCTTGTCATTTTCCTGTATTTCCAAGCTCTTTCAAGTTAATTCTAATTAATGTAACATAGCTTTTCTGTTAGATCTTAGTAATGCTAAATACAGAATTAAGAAGTACTGTGAAAATGCCTTTTTTTTTTCTAATCACTGTTGATGTTATTTGTAGAGAAGCCAGGTAACTTTGAAATCCAGAAAGTGCTTATTCATTCTTAAGCTTTTCAATTAAGGGGCTTTGATTTAGACAGTTGCTAGTAATATTATTTGCTAAATTAATACAATTAAATTTAAACGATCTTGGACGTTTTTTTCACTTACTAGTAAAATCTTACTGCGATAACTTAGAATTTTCTTGTGTATTCTCTGATTTTTTTCATGTAGATACATATAAGTGTAAAGAATTATACCACTAAAAACTCAATCTAGGATCTGGCATATTAATTCTATGCTGTACTTAAGTGCAAGTCTTTTTTTTAAGCGTTGAATCTTCAACAGTTTAAAAGTGATGCATCTGACTGATTTCAGCTGGTGTTCAGTATTAAAATAGAACGCTGATCTCTCCTAGTGTCTGGGCTGACAGTAATTATTCATTATTCATGTTTTTTTCTGGGTTAACAAGCTAAAAAGGTGAGGACTGGGGATTCTGTTTGTACAGATGTCAGTGTTCATGCTCTGACGGAAGTGACTGGCTGTATGTAATGCTACAGTTTGCAAAGCCAGTAAAAAGAAAGAACACTGCTGGTCTGAAGGTTTAGCTGCCTAGTCTGTGATAATTAATCCTGTTCTCTTTGTTTCCCTGTCCTTGCATCTCATCTTTTTGACTGCATCCTCCTTAGTGGTACGTTTACCTGTTCAGGAGAGTAGCAAAATGACAGTCTCTGCTTAGGTGGGGCTTCTGAACATAAAATACAATTTTCCAGTCACACTGAATGCTTACAGTGTTTAGTCACATTGAAGAAATGTTATATTTGTGTTAGGATTTCAATTCTTGGCCTTTATTAATATTGCAAGTGGTTCAAAATACTGATATCCCTGAACGGCTAAAAGTTTCAATGAGTTATCTTAGGTTATTTTTTAATGTACCTTTCTTCTTTTCAGAGAACCTATTGATAATCTTACCCCTGAAGAGAGGGATGCTCGAACAGTATTCTGCATGCAGCTAGCTGCAAGAATTCGACCAAGAGATTTGGAAGAATTTTTCTCTACAGTAGGGAAGGTAATTATAGAGAAGTTAAAGTGATTCTGAATACTTCCTCAAGTTATCCTAGTTCAGGATTGATATTCTGCAGAATGGTAAGCAAGTGGCTTTCTGGAGATTCCTGTACAGGAAAGTAACTTATCAGGAATTAATGATTCATAACGATATGTGAAGCAAAATACCAGGGATGCAATTCTGATATAAACAATTTCATTTTTCAGAACTTCCTGTCTTTTGCAGATGGGCCTGCCAGTTGCAATATAATTTCAATTTTAGCTTAACTTCTAATTTTGAAAAACAGTATTTATTCTATCAGTTGTAAGTTTCTGGTATAAAGCATTACAGTGCTGCAGGTGTTCTATCGACCCTTTTCCTGTGGCATATTACATTCAGCTTTGAATCATAGCTTTTAATGCCAGCTTTGAATCCCAGAAATAGGATGTGTTTGTTAGGATAGTTTGCTGTTCCAGATTTGCAGCATGATTACAAAGCTGTTGTCTTGGCAAGTAATTGTTAATTTCTCTCCGAGTTGGACTGTATTAGCTCTTTTCCTAGCGTAGCTCTGTCTATAACATCATGTCTGTACTTGTCTTTTAGGTTCGTGATGTGCGAATGATTTCTGATAGAAATTCAAGGCGTTCAAAGGGAATTGCTTACGTAGAATTTGTTGATGTTAGTTCAGTACCTCTGGCAATAGGACTAACTGGACAGAGAGTCCTGGGTGTACCAATTATAGTACAAGCATCACAGGTAAGGACTTGATAAACCTAACTTTTTAATCATGTTGAGTGGTCACTGTTATCTTGCTAGTAAAGTTAATTTTTGAAAATTTGATTATCATTGAACATTTGGAAAACAGTAACAAGAATGGTTAAATAATTTAATTATAAATGGACTTTGGGTTCCAGTAGCTGACAGGCAAATTAAAGCAACTCAAACTGATAAAAGATGCATCTTGAAAATAATGATGCTAAGAAAATAGTAATAACAAAATTGTGATAGTGGTACAAAATCATAGTATATACGATGTGTATGTACATAAAGCAAAGTGACAATTACTAGGCACAAGCCAGAATTTTGCAGGAAGTAGTCCAGTTTGAAGACTTGAGACTTGTATCTCTATACTTTGTCATGGTTTTGGCTTTTGTATTTTAAATTAGTCACGTGGACAGCATGCAGAAAATTGAAATTATTTTTTTACATAATTTTCTTATTTTTTTCCATAGGCAGAGAAAAACAGAGCAGCAGCAATGGCAAATAATTTGCAGAAGGGCAGCGCTGGTCCTATGAGGCTCTACGTAGGATCGTTACACTTCAACATAACTGAAGATATGCTTCGAGGAATTTTTGAGCCATTTGGCAGGGTAAATTTTGATTTGGCACTGTGGTGTTTTTTATCTGAAAAACCTACATTAGTTGTAGAGCACTCATATCTTCTGGAAATAATTAACAACTGCTAAACATTAGCTTCATGTTCTCAACTATTCTGTACCTATATGTCCACAAGTCTTTTGATACTGAGTTAGCATTTGATAGCAAATGAGAACCACAATATGTGAGGTGGTCCAGGGATTTTTGACCTGAAGGCCTTATATGATGGAAAGCTGAGAATTCAATGAGTACCTAAAATTATTTAGAATCAAGCTTTTGTTTGTTGTAATTTTGTAGTAGTTTAATCACTTTCTGAATTCTGTCTTAATTTTTGACTCACATTGTTAACCTTTGCAGTGTGTCCCTTCTGACGTAGTTCTCTTTCTTTACACTCCTGATCAGTGAGTCCCAGTTTATGGCATGACAATACGTTCACTCAGAATTAAGAAAGTGAGCAGACTGAATCTGAACTTCCCACTGGAGACCTAACAAATATTAGTACAGCACTGTGCTAATTAAGGCATCCTGGGTATATAATTATTAGATAAAGTAAAGGTAATATATGGAATACGTTGCTTAAATATTTTTTTGTCAATCCCATTCATATTTTTCATACTCTTAAGATACTAACAGTGCTTCATAAATATCATAACAGTAATTTTCAGATGCTTTGTTCAGATTGAGTATGTATATCTCTTTAATTCAGTTGTGCAAAAGAAAATTGTTGTGCCTAGAAAACTACAGCAGTTCATTAAATTGTAATTCACATGGCTGTTCTCTTGTTTTTTCTCAAGGTCTGGCAGTAGGATTAATGTAGATTAGGAGTTTTATATAAGAGCTGTGAAGGCTTTTTCCTTTTCTTGATTCCACATACTCTGGTCTTAAGCTCAGTTCTTCCTCTCACTTCTGTGTTGCTGTCTCTTTCCAACTTGTTGCTGTCTTTTTGTTTTCATGGCTCCAGGATTACTTACTGCACTTAAAACACACAAGTAACTGTAAACTTGTAAGAGTTACCATATACCAATAACTATTCAAAACAGGCATGCTTTCCTTAAACCCTCTGCTCAGTTATGCAAACTGTGTTTTTGACTTTGTCAAATGGAGTTCCTTGGCACATGAGGTGCCATGACTATATTGTTTCAGTTAGTATTTCACAGAATCATAGAGTGGCTCAGTTAGAAAGGGACCTTAAAGATCTAGTTCCAACCCCCCTGCCATAGCCAGGGATGCCACCCACTAGATCAGGTTGCCCAGGGCCTCATCTAACCTGGCCTTGAACATCTCCAGGGATGGGACATCCACAACTCCACAACCTCTCTGGGCAACCTGTTCCCATGCCTCACCACCCTCTGAATGAAGAATTTCCCCCTAACCTCTGATCTAAATCTCCCCTCTTTTAGTTCCCCCTTGTCCTGTCATTATCCAATTGAACAAAGAGTCCTTCATTATTTTTATAAGCCCCCTTTAAGTATTGAAAAGCCACAATGAGGTCACCCTGGAGCCTTCTCTCTTCAGGCTAGACAGCCCCAGCTCTCTCAGCCTTTGTAGGAGAGGTGCTCCAGCCCCTTGATCATCTTCATGGCCCTCCTCTGGACCCATTCAAACAGATCGATATCCTTGATGCTGTCTGTGCTCATTGTCTGCTAGAATGTCACAGAAGACCAAGCCTCTGCCTGTAGCTGGAGTTCTGTAATTAATAAGTTGTCTATCACCCTTATGTTTGCCTGTTCAGTTTGTGCGTCAAAGTACGTGTTTAGCTGCCTCTACACTAAGTTTGATTAGAGGAATGAATGATTTTAAAAAAGAAAAAGCAGTTTCATGTTAATGTATGTATATTTGGCAGACAGTCTACAGGTTTTGTTCCAAAATGTTTGATAGTAAATAGCCTTATTTTTATTTCTAGATTGAAAGTATTCAGCTGATGATGGATAGTGAAACTGGACGTTCAAAAGGATATGGATTTATTACGGTATGACTAGAATTGCCAAGCTTTGTAGAGAACTTGAATATAATCTTTTCAGGTAGCAAACACAGTTTGGTTAAATCTCACTTAAGTCTCACCTTAGAAATTTCTTGTATGCTGTGCAACACTGGCCTGCCTTTCTTTCTTTTTGACTGTTCTCTATGGGTTTTGTGATTGAACAACGCACATACTTAAAATGGAATAGCAGATTTGATGGTCAATGTCTGTAAAGCAATTCAATTTTTGCAGACAAGGATACCAGCAAAAACTAGATTTTTCACAGTGTTGTGAAAATGATCTAATTCAAGTTTTTATGGGGAAATCAAATTCCAGAGTCTAAAGACTTTGGGTTGAAAACATCTTTCCTTTCCCCTTTACACTCAAGATACTTAATTTTCTGAACGTAGGTATGTTAACTCTTTGTGATGAAAGAAATGTCTCAGCCTGGGACCTTTGGCACTTGGAGACAAATAAAGCAGACCTAACTTCATAACTGATATTTGATGCTTTTAATGCTGACAACATGCTTACATTTTTAATTCTGGATGCAGAACATCTACTAGGAGTAGTCAGTAAATGCATGGCACTTACAAAATTATGAAAGAATTGCCTGTCCTTAGAAAGTGTTGAAAGACAACTGCAGCCATGACTTTTGTTGGCAGTAGTATCTAGATATTTTAGCTTCAATAATAGGTATCTAAATATGAGAAAGTAAATACCCAACCTCGTATGTGTTTGGTTAACACTGAAAATATGGAGCACATCTATGGTAGCTTGTAGCTATTGTTATTTTAAATGTAATGTTTTTTAGGTTTATGTAACTGGATCTAAAATGCAACAGAAGTGCTGCTGAGCAGTGCAGGCAATATTACTAAACTTATATCTTTCCAATCTACAGTTCTCAGACTCTGAGTGTGCCAAAAAGGCCTTGGAACAACTCAATGGATTTGAGCTGGCTGGTAGGCCAATGAAAGTTGGGCACGTAACTGAGCGCACTGATGCTTCCAGTGCTAGCTCATTTTTGGACAGTGATGAGTTGGAACGGACTGGAATTGACCTGGGAACAACTGGTCGCCTTCAGTTGATGGCGAGACTTGCAGAGGGTATGTATGGGGATAAACAAGAAATGCGTGAAAATAGTTTTGCAGGATTTGGATTAATGCATCCCACCAAGTATTCTGCATGTAACAATTTTTAAGCAATAGTAATTTTTGAAAATAGTAAGATTTCTGATATTTCAGTTACTGCATCCTGAGTAAAAAGTGCTTGCTACAAGGTGTGTTCTTGTGTCCTTTTCAGGTACTGGTTTGCAGATTCCCCCAGCTGCACAGCAGGCTCTGCAGATGAGTGGATCATTGGCATTTGGAGCTGTGGCAGGTAAGAAATAATTGCCTATTTATTTTTCTAAAATACTTGATCATAATTTTGAGATGAGGTACCAAAATATATCTTCTGATCTTTTAAGATGGGAACATAGATACTACAGCATGTTTTACAAATTGTGGAAATTCTCAAATCCATGAGCAAATAAACAGTATGTAACAGCTTTGATGGGTATGCTTCATTTTGCATTATTTTTGGCAAATCTATTCTAGTTCATTTAATTCATCCCAAGCCTTCATTTCTTTCTTTACTGTTCCCAGTGCTAGTGGGGACACTTAATGTTCTACTGCAGTATAAATATTGACTGTTAACGCTGTCAGGCTCATAATTGTAAGGGGATTGACCCTCTGCAGAGCCCCTTCTGAAAAAACAGAGCTGTACCAGTGGCAAGAAGGTTAGTGGGACTTCATAGAGGAATGTTACAGTACTTAAGATTAATAGAATCATAGAATGACTCGGTTAGAAGAGACCTTAAAGACTATCCATTTCCAACCCCACCGCCATGGGCAGGGATGCCACCCACTAGACCACGTTGCCCAGGACCGTGTTCAACTTGGTCTTAAACACCTCCAGGGGCGGAGCATCCACAATCTCTCTGGGCCACCTGTTCCAGTGCCTCACCACCCTCTGAGTGAAGAATTTCCTCCTAGCCTCTAATCTAAATCTCCCATCTTTTAATTTAAAAACCCCTTTGTCCTGTCATTATCTGCCCAAGCAAAAAGTCACTCTCCATCTATTTTATAAACCTGCTTTAAGTAGTGAAAAGCTGCAATGAAGTCTCCCTGGAGCCTTGTCTTCAGGCTGAACCGTCGCAGCTCTCACAGCTTTTCTTCGTAGGAGAGGTGCAAGTCTATATGATGTTTGTCCTAGTGAGGTGGACGCTGTACATCAGGGTATCTTTGTGTTGCTTGGGAGATTGGCTGTAGCTTGTGTGCTCAGCCAGTGGGTGTGTTGAAAGTGTTACTGAGATCTTACTGTCATCTATTTTGAGAAAGAATGTGTGAGGCTAAGGATGCTGCTGCTGCTGCTAGTTTATAGCTGGCCTAAATAAAATCTTCAAGAAGGCTTCAGGTAACTTCTATAGGACATTGGGAATTCAGAGCAGATTTTTTAAAATTAGTATGAGAACAATGGGTGGCAAATTAGGAAAGATGATTAGTAGAAAAGATTAGCAATGTCACAAATAACTAGATGCTGGAATGTACAAGAAATAACAAGAAATCAACGAAGTACATATACATAGGGTTTTTCTGTTGTCCAGCAGCTTGTGACAGAAGTGATTCAGACTTAAGCTACACCTGAATTATGTTACTGAAGTTCAGGTGCAATTTTGAGAAGAGCATACACGTGAAACTGTAGATAGTTGTGAAAAAAAACCCATAAGATGTACCCCTAGAAAGACTTGTGAAAGGAAAAGGAACTGGCTAGTTAAAGAAATGTGGATTGAGGAAAAAGCTTATTAGAGAAGGAGATGAAGAAGACATGGTGGCAAGAAAGAATAATAACCAGTACAGAAGTAGAAGAAAGGTAAACAACAGCAAAAGAAGATCACCTTTAATGTAGGTGATAGTGTTGTGACAGCCTTACTTGAAAACAAGTGTAGTTGGTGAGAAAGGAGAAAAATGTTTTAAACAATAACAAAAAAAAAACCAAACAGCAATCCTTTCCTTTCTCCTATATCTGAAACAAGTTAAAGAAATCCAGCAAATGGGGTGCCAAAAAAACCCTTAAGACATCTAAACTGTTAGAATAGTGCTGAATTAGTATGAGGAAACATAACTGGAGTTACGTGGAGGAGAAAAATTGAAAGGCTGAAGACAGGTTTTTGAAGAATGTGCATATTTAGCAATTGTAGAAATGAAAGTGGTAGGAGTATCGTTGTGTATTCCACTTGAATGGTACAAAAGGAATAATGTAGACATGTACAATTTGAGTAACTTTGGAAAAGGATAAAGCTTTTTGCTACCATAGAGTCATGAGCTATCCCCAAAGTGAGATTTGGTTATGGATTAAAGATCTCTTTACTCTTGTTAGAGAAAATTACTACCAGGAATTATGTCATTATGGGAGACTTTAACTTCCCTGATACAGATTGGAGAAGATTTGCTAGTAATAATGGTGGGGCCCAGATATTCCTGGATGTGATATCCGACAAATTTCTTCATCAAACACTCACTGACTCATGAAGAGGGGATGCTATTTTAAACTCATTTTGGTAAGTAATGAAGATGTTATGGATGAGAATAGAAATGACCATTGACTGAGTGATCATGAGTTGCTCAATCTTAAATGGAAGGATAATCAGGTCTGTAACTAAGGCTTCTGACTTCAAAAGTGCTGGTTGAAGAAATAAGAAAATTAAGTCAACTGGTCTAAGAAACTTGAGGTGTAGGAACAGACAATACATAAAAAAGTTTCTGCAGTTCTGCACTGCTAATGTTATACTGGATCTGTATTCCACAGAAAGAAGAAATGGTCCTTTTAAAAATGGGCTCCACACTGAACTGGGTGATTAAGTACTTCAAAAGAAATAAGGAATTAGCACAGAGCCTGTGAAGAATAGGAAAAAAGGAAAGGACTGATAATAAAGAAAACAATGCTATCGGTTCAGAAAATAGATAAAATGAGAATTACTTACCAAGACTGAGATTAAGTTTGACTCTGTAAAAGACATGAAAGCATACGTGAAGATTTACCAAATCTTAAAGAGAACAAAAAGGAGGAAGCAGGGCTGAAGTTGAATGAAAAAAAATCTCACGTGTGTTACAGACAATGTTTCAAAAGAACTTTGTTCCCTCAGTTTTTAGTGGGGACACTGGTAACATTTGGATTTTGAGAAAGGTAAGATAAGAATATGGATTAAAAAAGAAAATAATTCACAAGGTAGAAGGAAATCTGAAAGTAAGAACTGAATGTTCTCAGTTCAGGGTAATAAGACTCCCATCAAGTTAGTGAGGGAATTAGGTACATGAAATAGAAGATCTGGTTTTGTCAATAAATACTTCAAGTCCGTGATATATATCTGAAACATCTATTTATAAATCTCCTACAGATAGGAAAAGGAAGGAGAAAATAATCTGGACAGTTTACAGTTTACTGTTACTTCACTTTGCTCCTTTAAGAATCATATTAAAGACAGGCAAACTGGAAATAAGATTAAAATATAGTGTGCTTTCAGAAAAACTGCACGGGAGCATTAACAATCAGTGATAAAAATGGACCTGCATTGACATAGCTGTAGTAAAAATTAGTAAATGAACTTCTGATTTATGTCATTTGGAAGTTTAGTTAGCTTCCAAAAGAAATTGCTAAAAAGTAGATAGTACAGGAAGTGCAAATACATAGAGGATTGAAGGAAAGAGGGCTTTATTTAAAAAAAAAAAAAAGCTGAGAAGGGTTGAGGATGTTGTTCAAAGTTCAGGTTTTTGACTGGTCTTCTTAAATATAGCATAAAGAACAATGCAAGACAGTAGGAATGAGGAGTGTAAAAATAGAGATGTTAATTTGGGATGCTTGGGATGTTACACATTGTTCACTTGGTGAGGATTGAAACAAATTTCAGTCATATAGCCTGGGACCTTAGCAGTGAAAACTAGCCATGGAGGTGGGAAATACCTAACCACCTTAGTTCAGTTGGTGAATGAATGTGACCTGTCAGTGTGGAGTGCCTTTGAAAGGACAGCTGTGTTCCTAGAGTTAGCATACCTTTGTGTCCTGAAATGTCAGGTACAAATTGGTGAATGGTTCTGGTCACACATGTTCAAGATGAGCTAAATAAGCCTGAAATAGGGTAGCTAAAGATACACAGCTCTATGGGAGACCTGAGAACTTGAATGTTATTCCCATTGAGAAATTCCAGCAGGAAAAAGTCAAACACTTAAAGCTGTTGCTATAGCTATTGTTCCCTGTGTAAATTCTGTGTGAAAATCAGAAACCACGAGACTGTAGAGTACTTAAAATGCTTTGGGGAACAAAACATTTTCTTACTTTCAGGAAAAAAATCTTTATGAGAAAGATTTAGTCTTTAGCAATGGAGGGAGGAGTAGTTATTCAGGACTGGCATTTTAGCTTCTGTTGCATTGCAAATAATTGCTTGGAAAACTGGAAAATACTTAGGTGGCATTTGTTTATTTAAAGCTAGCTGTTCTTCAAAATAAAAATGTCACTTTATTTTAAGACAGTGCTTTGATAGGTATTTGTGTTTCTGCTTTATCTGTGCTGAGCATGTACTTCTCAGTCATGCTGAACTCACTGCTCTTTCAGGTAATATTTACATAATATACTCAACGAGTTACTTTGAGCTTGATGGCTGTATCAGCTTCCACAGTACGAGTTTCCATGTACTGTTCAAAACTGCATGTAGGTAAAAATATTCTGAGGGAACATTGTATTTCTAAATTCTGAGTGGATTTAGAAGATGAAAGGGCAATTCTTCAATCATGAGTGAGGAAAAAAATAAGTTGATGAAAGAGATTTGGACAGGAATGTTTCAGAGGTAATAGATAATTAACTTAGGAAACTTGGTGCCACAAGATACTGATAGCTGATCTGCTGTGCCTGGAACAGACTTGACTCTGCGCCTCAGACAGAATTTAATGAACTAGTTACCTTGTAGATTTGCCATGTTGGGTGCAGGTGGCCAGGAAGACTTGGCTGTAGAGCCCCAGGCTGACTGACATTTGGTGGGTTCCGCTGAAATGATGTGAATGTATGATTGTGTCAGTTGCAGAGGGAGAAGTCTGTCCTCATCTAAATAGAGTGATTTAATAGATCGTTTGCTTTTATTTTATTCAAGCACAGTTGTTTACCAAAATAAAAAAGGCAATAACTGACTTAGAAATTATTTATAGATTTGGACAAATCATGTGGATCCATGGTTTTCTGTAGAGAACACACCATAGGACAGTCTTCCCCTTTACAGGATTTCTTGCTCTGTGCAGTGGAGGATTCCTTCCTGTTAAGAGACAAAAGAGAAAAATGCTAGTTGTAACCAGCCTTCAGAGCTATCTCCTTTCATCTTACGTTTTATGAGATGGTTCCCAGTGTGTGTTCTTATATGGAAGTCATTTGGAAGGTACTTGAAGATACGTCTTTCTCTCAGGGCTTTTGCTGCCTAATATTCCTTTAACTTTCTTCCTGTTGGTCTGCCATGGAGGGGCTATTGAGAGGAAAAAGTACATAGATTAGGTCCTCAGATATTTCCATTTAAGGTTTTTCAAGGGGCCTATCTACTTGCTGCTTTATAAATGAGCAAATTATGATGATGATTATCTTTAATCTTCCAACTCCTTATATTTTTTTGATTTTTTTTTTTTTTAAAAAAAGAGAGGAGGCTTAATTTTTTTTCTTGCATTCCAAAGTATTCTGTTGCTGATGTGAAGTTGCTAAGTCAAGGGCTTGAGCCATATCCTTCAAAATGGCTGAAAAGCATGCATTTTTCTGTCCCTATTACTTCAAATTGGGACAGCTACATGTTGTTATACAAGTAATTATGTTTACTTGACAAATTAAATGCTCTGAACACTTGAAAGTGTTGTAAAATTGAAAAACACCAAACTAACTTGTGTCGATAAGACCATTAAAATGAAAAGATAACAGGTGAAATACCTCCTTGTTCTACTTGAAATAAAACTTGGTAACTGCTTTCAGAATGTTAGATTCGGTTAACTATGTGCTTAAATGCTTTCATTTAAGATAGCAAATTTTTAAGGCCTGTAAGAATTGCTGTAGTTCTTTTCTCACGGAAAAATAAAATCTTAGTAAGAGTTCAAGCACAACAAAGACAAGGTAGACACAATATATTAAACTAAAGGACATGGTCTCCTCTCGCTTTCCTTTTAAGTTATGGTTTCTTTTTGAAATACACTTGCTTACCTATGTGGTCATGGAATATCTCTCAAATACAGGACATCCTAGCTGAGAAGCTGAACTAGAGTGAAGCTAACTTAAGAGAGGAACAGTGAGAGCAGGTCTAGGTTCTTGAACAAGCTCCTAACTGCAAAAATACAAGCTAACCAACCTGTCTGATAAAATAATGCTTGCAAATGTGCTGATTAACTTCTGTATATTTTTCTTCAGATTTGCAAACAAGACTTTCTCAGCAGAATGAAGGTAAATTAGAATTTAATATACCTTGTCACCATTAGATTTTGTGTTGCAAATCTTGTTTCCAAGTGAAACACTTCTGGTGTGGAGTCTGTCCACAGCCTGAGGTTGTATTGGTGTTTGTAGAAATTATAATATTGACTGAAAAGCACAGAAAGTGTTGTAAACTTTTTTTTTCCTGTAGCATTTCCTCAGTACTGGCCTAACATACAGCCTGGGAATGTTACTGAGAAAATATGTGGGTTGGGGTGTGGCTTTGTTTTCTTTCTCTTTAAAGGTAGAGACTAAAGGGCTTGTTTGAGAATTAGGAGTTTGGGGTTATTTTCCCTGGATTAGTCATGATGTTACTGATTTTGATGCCTGTGTAGGTAGAGAGAAGGTGGCCTTTATTTCAGCATTAAATTAACAGAAGCTGACAGCCTATTCATATTATATAAACAGCTTATATAATGCAACTTTAATAAAATTAATAAGATGCACCGTGATGATTGGTAACAATAGATGGCAACTAGTAGTTTAGTTATTGAGAGTATAGTTTACTTTATTGGTTTAGTTGTCAAATAGTACCAGCATGGCGTGTTTATAAGTAAAGGAGAAAAAATATGTATGCATATACCAGAAGGATAATTTATTGTGCTCAAAATAAGTCCTGAGAACTCTCAGAAGTGCATGTCACCTCCTGTGAAGTCAGGTGGGGTGGTCCCACTCCATCCTAAGCTGCTGTCTGATGTAAATGCTGAGTATGTGCTCCAGTTGAAGTGCTAGCATACAGCTGTGGCGGAGTTTAGATGCATACAAAGATGAAAGTATCTGTATTTAAATGTTTAAACTTAAAATCTGCCTAAATCAACGTGCGGAGCGATCTTTTCACTTTTTGTAGTTAATCTGTTCTGTCTTGCATATTGATCAATTTGAGAATTTTCTGTGATAGATGGTGACTAGCTAATGAGTTCTTTGCCTTCAATTTTCTGTTCAGTTAGAATTGTTGCTATTACTGCTCTATGCTGGGGATTTAGAGAATAGATGGAAGAACCACATTTAAATCCACATTTAAATTGGAAAAATGCATAGGGGATTCTTAGATCTGGTGTTGTTTTTTCCCATTAAACAGTTTTGGCTGCAGCTGCTTCTGTACAACCACTTGCAACACAGTGCTTCCAGCTTTCCAACATGTTTAATCCTCAAACGTAAGTGATTTGTCATTGTTTCTGTTTGCCTTTTGTTGATGACAAAATGTGTGTTAATGTGTGAGAAAGTAATTAGAATGTCGTGGAGGTGGGTTTTCTAACCTTTTTTTTTTATTATTGGTTGTGAGTTCAATTTTGTGAGTAATGTTTCCAACTCCGTCCTGTTCCTCTTCCACCCCCTGCAGTGAAGAAGAAGCTGGCTGGGATACGGAAATTAAAGATGATGTGATTGAGGAATGTAACAAACATGGAGGAGTTATCCACATCTATGTAGACAAAAACTCAGCTCAGGTATGCCTGGTTCCAGGAACACACTGAGTAGTTTTTAGGAGTTTTGTTGCTTTGTACTTGATAAGAGGGAGCATTACAAATACTCTTTTTTTTTCTTATTCTGATTCTGAATTGGCAGTATTTGCAGTTTTTTCAAGAATGTAGATGGTTTCCTTCTGTTTTGAGTCACTTTTCTGGTGTTGCAGTCTGCTCTTAGAGATTTCCACAGCTGAAGTTGCTGTGGGAATGCAAGCAGGAGAATAGCAGTAGCTATTGCTTTTGGCTTTTTCCCTTAAGCTGTGTATTTCCGAAAAGCAAGGGACTTCCTATTTCCTCATTTTCCATGAAATGCAGAAAGGGCGCAGTGCTCCAGGAGAATTCACATATGCAATTCAATGTGTGCCTAATCCCATCCTCGGAAACAATTGCCTTCGCTAGTGTTAAAGAGGAGTCCTCCATCCTGCTGTGGGCAGTAGGAGTACCTAGACCTAAAACAGGGAAGAGAAGAAAGGGCTGCTGCTGAAGGCTTTATTACAAAGATGCTGGTGGTTAATACCTGTCTGAGTGAGGGACTCCAAAATACTTGCATTTTGAAAAGCCTAATAAATTTTCCTTTTATGTGTACTTCATCTACAAAATCCCCAGACTGATTTTCTCTTCCTTGTATTTCAGTCGTTAGCATATAAATTGCTGAAGGTCTATAAAGTGGTTTAAACTCTTGAACTCCTCTATATAGAATTCAAAGCCCAAACTGAAGTACATCAAAGCCCAAACTGAAGTACAGCAGTAGAACACTCATTTTCAAATTCTGAATTCTGACCACTGGGCCTTCAGAGTGTTCTGTCCAGGGTGAGAGGCAGAAAGTTACATTGCTGTCCCTGTCAGCATTGCATAGATGGGATCGTTCTGCCCTGGTAATGTGCTTGGCACTCCCAGACATGAGCATTGAGCTGTCTCTACAGAAAGCACCTGGGTTGCTGAGGTGTTAGATAAGACGTAATCTGCCATCTAATACATAAAATAGCATGCAATCTTTCATAGCCTATTTAATCTCCGTGATGACTATTATGTTTAACTGCTAGTCTGATCAAGATAGAAATCTTTCCCATAATGTATTAGTCTGTATCTTAGATGGAAAAAAGTGTCCCTTGCAGATATTTTTCTTTAAAAGGCCTTGATGTAGATACCATGTAGGTTCTGAGCACAGGGAGCTGTGACTCTGCCTCACTTCATCTAGCTCATGATATGACAGCTGTATTTTTTCTTTTACTACCACCTGCTAGGTTATGTGAAATACAGTTTGTCATTCTAGCACAAAATGGCTCACACATGGCTCAGACATAAAATACCCACTAGTATTTGAAAATACTTTCTTCGGACAAATTCTCATTGTGCTGTTGTCTGGGCTTAGATTCTTGTTATGTTTTCTCTCATTTTCAGTTTCTCATCCCCAATCTTTTGGGGCTCTTTTCTAGACAGACTTCCTAAGCTCTGAGGGCTGTCAGTATTCAGTAGTGAAGTCATAAATGATGGGGGTGAAAAGACTGCAGTCCAAGCTGAACGCATAATTTCCTATTGCACCACACCGGTCTGTGTGGTGGTTAAGGAAAACTAAAGCTTTCTGTTGCTGTCTCATTTCAAGGTTTAAACGGCTTGGATGTCAGTGCAGGGGGATGCTGAGAACAGAGCTGTGTGCGTTACTCGGTGCTTTAAACATCAGCTTTCTGCTGCCTGGTTGTGGTCTGCTAGAGCCCTTAACCTCAGATTGTCCCCATGAGAAAGGATGCTATCACAGCGGGAAAAGTTAGAGGCTGGAGAAGACTGCTAAAGTGAAGGCTGAACTCAGTTCCTTCATACCTTCTATTCCTCTAAAATCTTTCAGCTAGAATGTGACCTAGTTGAAGAATTACTGGTAGTATTCTGTTTAAGCAGGTGGCCAGAAGCGGAAGTCCCCAGTAATGTGTATGCGTTTGTTTTGTTGGTTTTGAATGTGAATGTTGCAGTACTTTGGGTTAGGCTTGTTTACTGCCTGCTGAGTTTGCAGATAGACAACTCCAGTTACCTTTGGCAAAGACAAACGATGTGTCTGTCAGTCATGTTAAGTTAGAATAACCATCTTAAGTTATTCTTACTGTACCAGCCTTCTCTGAAGTGATGGATGCCCTGTCCCCGGGCACAGGGAGTACTTAATCTTGGTGAAAACCACTGTGAACTAGTTAAACTTAACTAGGACGTCTAGTTAAGCATTTGTCATTAGTTACTCATGGAATGTGATGGCTAGTCTGTAATAAGGTAGCCCAGCTCCCTGCAGTCTCCTGTTTCACACAAATCATAGAATCATGGAATATCCCAGGTTGGATGGGACCCGTAAGGGTCATTGAGTCCAACCCCTGGCACCCCATGGGTCTACCCAAAAATTCGGACCATGTGACTAAGTGCACAGTGCAAATGCTTCATAAACTGACAGGCTTGGTGCTGTGACTGCGTGCGTCCCTGGGGAGCCTGTTGCAGTGTGCGACCACCCTCAGTGAAGAACCTCTTCCTGATAGCCAGCCTGAGCCTCCCCTGCTGCAGCTTGACACCCTTCCCACGGGTCTTACCCCACTGGTCACTAAAGAGAAGAGATCAGCGCCTGCCCTTCCCCTCCCCCTCGTGAGGAAGCTGTAGGCTGTGATGAGGTCTCCCCTCAGCCTCCTTTTCCAGGCTGAACAGGCCCAGTGACCTCAGCCGCTCCTCGTACGTCTTCCATTCCACAAGGAAATTGTACAGTTGGTAACCGTTAGGTTATACTTCAAACAGTATAAGGAGCAAATAAGCAATCTGTTGCTTTCTGCTTCCATAACAAGCTCACTGTCTGTTTTGCAAGATCTTAGAAAAGATTCACGCTTCCTGCTGAAATAACTGCTACAGCATGATAATGCATATTTGTAGAAATTCTGTCCAGCACTTCTGTATTCTTGTGTTCATTCTGTAGTGCCAGTGGAAACATGGTGAGGCAGGTTTGCCTCAGTAACAACCAGTCAAAGGAAGTCTATGAGAATTGACAATGTAGGAAATGTTCAAGCTTCTAATAGACTGTATGCTTCTGTATTACAGGGCAATGTGTATGTCAAATGTCCTTCAATTGCTGCTGCCATTGCAGCTGTAAATGCGTTGCATGGGAGGTGGTTTGCAGGTGAGTGGATTTCATCTAGAAACTCAGGTTTATTCCTTAATTGCAGAAGTGAACAAATACTGATTTTGTTTGTGTTTTTTTTTTTTTTTTTAAATCTTTTGATTAGGTAAAATGATTACAGCAGCGTATGTACCTCTTCCAACATACCATAGCCTTTTCCCAGATTCTATGACTGCAACCCAACTACTGGTTCCTGTTCGACGATGAAGATGGATTTAGTCAGTTTTGTACATAGTTATTTTTTGGAGGAAGATTGAGTTATCTTTTATTTAGATAAAACTAAAGGAAAGGATTTAATGTCATTTTGTGTACACTTCCTGCTACCTTTAAAAATAAAATGAAGTAAGCAGAAATGCAGTGTGTTCATTCTCCCTAACTAGCATTTCCACTGTATACAAAGCTGTTGACTTCTTGTTCTGCCTTGTAATTCTTGTACATTTACTAAGGTGATCTGTAGGAACTGAGAAGTAGCTCATAGAAAACAAATTCTCTGTAAAAGGCAGATGGGACATAATGACATTTTTAATGTTTCACAAGCCTTTCTTTTAATGCAGCAATTACATTTTACATTTCACTAAATGTAGGTGGTCTGCTAAAGGTTAATATCCGAGATAGACTTTATGAAGGAGCATATTTAGTGTTGTGTATAAATGGAGAATTCAAAAGGCTACTGAAAGCTGATTCCAGTCAGCCACTCAGCTTGCTTTGTGCTGAATAATTGGTAAGAATAGAAAGATTGAAGGGTTTTATTTCTTGATGGTAACTTTTGATTAATGTATCTGTAAAAGTTTCTTTGTAAATACTGTGTGAGGTGTGTCTAAGTTTCCAAACAAAACGATCTCTGCATTTCCAGATAAGTTTCTGTGTATGCAGTGTAGCACAGTTAAAGGATTTCAGCAGAGTCTGAAAATCAGCAGGAAATACAGAAACATGTTTTGTTCTGGTTGCATATAATCTTTGCTCTTTTTAAGCTCTGTGAGCTCTGAAATATATTTTTGGGTTACTTCAGTGTGTTTGACAGGACAGCTTGATATTTCTATCAAACAAAGACTTTCATATTGCAACAATCTTTGTAAGAACCACTCAAATAAAATTCTCTTAAAAAGGCCTTTTATGAAGTTTTATTTCTCCCCTTTCCTAATATGATAATGTTTGAGCACCTATCGCCTACCTCCATTCTGAACAGCTCCCTCCAACTACCCTTTCAAAACTGGAACTCTTTATCTCCAGGAGAAAATGCAGGTGCTTTTTCCTGCTGTTCTGAGTGCTGCAGCTGTGGGTGAGGGTCTGTGGGTTACTCACGGGCCTGGCAGCAGACAACCTTTCCACTTCCTCAGGCTACCTGTAGACCAGTTCTGGAGGTTAATTCCTTCCCCCCCATCTTTTACAAATAGTTCTAAATCGTGCGGATGTAGAAATCTGAACACCAACCCTGGAGAACCTGGGACAATTGCATTGCTGCCTTGGTACCTCTTTTCCACTTCCGTGACATTCTTCAATCACGGGCTAACAGCAGCTGTGTTGGACAAAGGGGCAGGGAGTGTCTTCCTCTCTGGGTGAAAATGGGCTGAACAGAGAACGCTGCCTGTGCTTTGAGGCAGAGTATGGTGGTGACCTGGGCTCCAGCTAGTTGGGTTGCTGCTTAGAGTATGGGTAGCTTTGGTTGAGCTGCAGCAGGTAAGTGGTGGCTTTCAGACATCCAGGGTGGAGGGCCTGAAGTACGTGACAGCTGAAGAAATCCAAGCAAAGCTTAACTCTGTTCTGCATGACTTCATTTTTTCAGTTGCCAGTATAAATCTACCACTGCTAGCTGGGGTAAAACTTCAGCTGTTCCAGAGCATCCGTATCGCTCAACTTAGCTGCACAGAATTTCCCTCACAGATGTTATTAAGCCACATGACAGCATGCAAAGAACAGGCTCTTACTGGCAAATCTCAATTTGGGCTACCTGAAGCCTGTCTGGGCGATGGTTCAAGTTCCTCTGCTGATAATTCTGCCTCAGTGAAGCTAACCTGTCCTTCTCCAGCATTTAGGAGAAATAGAAGAGGAGCAAAGGACAGCTTGTTTCAAAAGCCAAGTAACAGGAGATTGCAACACTAAGCTAAACGTTTCATAGTCCAACTGTACCCAACACCAGGGTAGCTAGTGAGTGGTAGGGAGCAATTCCTTTCCTTGTGGAGCTTTGAGCAAGCACCTCAGTCTGTTAAGGAAGACCAGAGAACACTACGGGTGGAGCATGGCTGGCTGTGAGCACAGCTTGCTTTCACAGGTGAGGCACCTTCCCTTTCTAAGGGAATTGAAAGTCACCTATGAGCGGGGTACAGGAGGCAGCAAATCACACTTGTGCCCTACAGCCCACACTGGGGGGTGAGAGCCATGGAAGGAGGAGTCTGAGCTATGGCATGTTGCCCTC
Organism: Heteronetta atricapilla; assembly: GCA_011075105.1. Taxonomy (NCBI): domain Eukaryota; kingdom Metazoa; phylum Chordata; class Aves; order Anseriformes; family Anatidae; genus Heteronetta; species Heteronetta atricapilla. The sequence continues at coordinate 1,292,398 of CM021750.1, forward strand.
AGCAAGCTGCAGAAGGACTTGCTCAGTACCCCTGCCAGGGGCTGGGTTTCATTGCTCTCCTAAGGGAATTTGCCCCAGAACAAGGCTTGAGCTGATCACGTTACCTAGCGCTTGGGAGTCAACTTCAACTATTTATGCAATAGGAGAAAATTTGACAGTTGATCTGAATTAACCACAGAATAACTCCTAGACTGGGGAAGGCGTAAATGAAATGGATTGGCGGCACATATGTGAGCTGCCCAAGCAGCGATTCTCATTGTCATGGACAATTAATTGTCACAGGAGTAAGTGAAGTGAGGAAAGCAGAAATTCAGTAAAGGGCACATCTGCAGAAGGATGCTACAGCAAGGACGATGGTACTTCACAATTCCATGAAGAGCACTCAATTCCAGGTATCTAAAGACTTTATTATGGTACAGAGGAGGAATGGCTGGACGGGGACACTTCAGGTTAAAAACCCAAGCTCCAGATCAGCAGCGGATTCCCATGCCTATAGCCATGAACGTCCCGAACGTCCCGCCACTTTGCATCATTGTTTTGCCAACTCCACCCATCAGCTCTCGTCCTCTCATGCCAATCCTGAGATAAAGAAAAACACAACAATAATGTAAAAGCTGAAGCCTGACACAGATATTAACAGCCTAAATAGCGCTGTGTCATGTACAAATAACTTCCAGGATCTGAGAAGGATCAGAAATCAGAATGCTTTTTAAACCATTATCAGGTTAGGTTTTGTGCCTTTTCCTTCTTTTTAGGCTCGCTACCAAATCATCAGCCACGTTTAATCACAGATTTAAAATCCTCAAGCACAAAGAGTGCTGCAAAATACTAAGGAACTTACTCCCTTTAATGGACAAAGCGTGCCAAAGCCAGTCAGTGAGCAGCACAAGAGCTAGCAGTGCAGCAGTGAGCATTTTGTGTCTCCATGCTGTTACGCTGGATAGTGAGGGGAAGGTGGACTATTGCACAACAGGGTTGTGCAACCACCAGCTCTTGCAATCATGACTCCAGGTAATTGCCTCTGTGCATGGGGAGCAGGACGCCCAAACCAACACGGCACAGGACCTGAGAGCCTGCAGAGTACCTCAGACAAGCCTGAGAGCTAAGCCATGGCTACATGTGGATCCGCACTGAGAATTCATCCAGCTCCTCTTGGAGCAGCTTTTTGACAGCTCAGCAGTGCTTCCCAAAACAACCTCCACCACGAGTGGCAGGGAAAGGTCTGCATAACTGTGGTCCACCTGTACACAGTTACGGGTGGTACCTGTCCATCCCAGACTTCTACCATTTGAAGCAGGTGCTGAGAACAAGCCAACTTTATCCACGGGCAAAGTTTCATCTGTGTGACAAATAAGAACCAGACCTGCGCCTCTCATCCTAGCCCAGAGCAGGAAACATTTCTTCCTGGCTGTGGCTGTTGTGCCCTGTTCATGGGAGCCATTTCTGTGGCATACCTGAGGCAGGAAAACGTGCCAAACAGCGCTCCTGCTGCCATGCCCACGGCAAAGCCCATCATGAAACCCATCTTGACTCTGTCAAAGCAGCTGGGCTGTGATTGCCCGTATGGGCCCACGGTCACAGGCATCTAGAAAACAAAGCACACACAAAAGAAAAACCACAGATGGATTTGCTGCCATGCCCAACACACTTCTATAACCAAACTGGGATGGAAAGCAGCAACTGTGAGGTCATGGAATCATAGAATGGCTCGTGTTGGAAGGGACCTTAAAGATCATCTAACTCCAGACGCCATGCCATGTGCAGGGATGCCACCCACTAGATCAGGTTGCCCAGGGCTTTATGCAGCCTGGCCTTGAACGCCTCCAGGGATGGGGCATCCACAACTTCTCTGGGCAGCCTGTGCCAGTGCCTCACCACCCCCTGAATGAAGATTTTCCTCCTAACCTCTAGTCTAAATCTTCCTTCTTTTAGTGTAAGATCACTCCCCCTTGTCCTATCATTATCTACCTAAGAGTCCTTCTCCATCTTTTTATAAGACCCCTTTAAGTACTAAGAGGTTGTGATTAGGTCTCCTGGAGCCTTCTCTCATCTAGGCCCCAGCTCTCTCAGCCTTCTGGAGAGGTGCTCCAGCCCCCTGATCATCTTTGTGACCTCCTCTGGACTCGCTCTAATAGGTCTATGTCTTTTTTTTGTGCTGGGGGCCCTAGATGTGGACACAGTACCCCATGTGGGGCCTCACAAGGGCAGAGCAGAGGGGCACAATCACCTCCCTCCATTGCTGTTCTCTGATGGAGCCCAGGATGCAGTTGGCCTTCTGGGCTGCAAGCGTGCTCCGCTGGCTCGTGTCGAGCTTTTGATCCACCAGAACCCCCAGGTCCCTCCCTGCAGGGCTGCTCTCAGCGAGCTCTTCTCCCAGCCTGTGCTCATGTCTGGGACTGCCCTGACCCAGGTGCAGCACCGTGCACTTGGACTTGTTGAACCCGATGCGGTTCACGTGGGCCCCTTCTCCAGCCTGCCCAGGTCCCTTTGAATGCCATCTCTGCCTTCTTGGGTATCAACCGCACCGCTCAGCTTGGCGTCATCTGCAAACTTGCTGAGCATGCGCTCGATCCCACTGTCCATGTCGTCGATGAAGACGTTAAACAGCACCAGTCCTAGGGACAGAGCCCTGAGGGACACCGCTCGTCACCAGCTTCCACCTGGGCGTGAAGCCACTGAGCACCACTCTGGGAGTGGCCTCCAAGCCAGTTCCTGATCCACTGAATGGTCCACCCACCAAATCCACATCACTCCAATCTGGAGATCAGGATGTCATGTGGGACCGTGCCAAAGGCCTTACACAAGTCCAGGTAAAGGACATTGGTCGGTCTTCCCTTGTCAACTGGCTCAGTCACTCCATCCTAGAAGGCCTCCAGGTTGGTCAGACACAATTTGCCCTTGGTGAAGCTGTGCTGGCTGTTTCAGAACGCCTCCTTGTCCTGCGTGTGCCTTGACATTGCTTCCAGGAGGATCTGTTCCATCATCTTCCCAGGCACAGAGGTGAGGCTCACCGTAGTTCCCCAGGTCTTCCTTTCTACCCTTTCTAATATGGGAGTGATGTTTCCCTTTTTTCAGTTACTGGGGACTTCACTTGACTGCCATGATTTTTCAGATATGATGGAGAGAGACTTGGTGACTGTATCAGGCAGTTCCCCCAGGACCCTGGGATGCATGTCATCAGGCCCCATAGACTTGTAGTTGTTAAATTGCATCAGGAGGTCCCAAACGTGCTCTTAGCTTTCAGTGGGAGGGTCTCTGCTCCCCCAGCCCCCACCTAGAGGTTTGCAGACTTGAGTGATGTGGGAAGCCTGACCACCACTGAAGACCAAGGCAAAGAAGTTGTTAAGTACCTTTGCCTTCTCATCAGTTATTACCTGTTCTCTATTTTCATTTGTCAGAGGCACTACACTCTCCCTACTCTTTCTTTTGCAGCCAATGTACCCGTAGAACCCCTTCTTGTTATTCTTTGCATCCCTCGCCAAGTTCAGTTCTGTCAGTGCCTTGGCTTTCCCGATCCTGTCCCTGCACATCTGGACAGCGTTTCTGTACTCTTCCCAGATCCCTGAGTTTCAGAGCCTTGCCTAATGACAGCATCGTCGGCCCTGTAGGCGCTCCAGCTGCTTTCCTCACCCACCCAGCAGTACCCCACAGGGGAACTCGGCTCTGCTGGGCTGAGCCGCGCGGCTCCCTGGCCAGTCAGGCAGCAGCCATGGAGCAGATCGACCCTGCAGGTGTGCTGGGTCTGGCTGGGATGTTAGCTTTCCCTGCAGCAGCCCACACAGTGCTGTGCTCTGTACTTGGAGCTAGGACAGCAGTGGCATCACACCAGTGTTGTGTCTGCTGCTGAGCAGTGCTGGCACAGCATCAGGACTCCCTCTAACCCCAGAGCCAGCAGGCTGGGGGTGGGCAAGGTGAGGAAGGAACGTCACCAGGGCAGCTGACCTAAACCAACCAAAGGGATATTCCATACCCCGTGGGGTCACACTCAGCAATAAAAGGTGGAAAAAGGAAGAAGAGTGGAGGGGTGGGCTCCCGTTGTGAAAACGTCTGTCCTCCCAAACAGTGGCTACGTGCATTGAGGCCCTGCTGCAAGGATGTGGTCAAGCATTGCTCGTTGGTGGGAAGTAGAGAGGAATTTCTTTCCTCTGCACTTCCACATGGCCTTTGTTTTTTTTTTTTCCCTTCCTTTTTTTCCCTTTAAATTATTTAATTATTAATAATTTTCCCTTAATAATTATTTTTACTTCAATTCAGTTATCCTTATCTCAGCCCGTGAGCTGTTTCTTTCCGTTTCTTCTTCCTCTCGTTCTGAGGGCAGTGAGCGAGCTGTGGAGGTGAGCTGCCCGGCACGGTAAGCCCCCCACAGCGGGACGCACGGGGCTGGCTCTGGGGCCCGCACGGAGCTGACCAGGCGCTGGGATTTTTGTTTGTTTCTCCGCCCGCTTTACCTCACTTTTCCAGATTTTGTGAATCTTCTTGTCACCGAGCGCCCTTCGTCCGGGAGCCCCGGAGAGCGTTCGCGCTCCGGTGAACCGCTGGGCGAGCGGCAGCGCCGCGCCCCGCTCCCCGCCCGGGGCAGCTCCTGCCGCCGGCCCGGCCCCGCCCCGCCTCGCCCCCCCG
>CM021750.1:1297417-1316416 GCA_011075105.1 Heteronetta atricapilla
CACCTCGCGGCGACGGCGGCCCCGACCCCGCGGCCCTGCCCGGCCCTGCCCGTACCTCGCTGCCGCCGCCCGCTCCGCTCTCCGCTTCCGTCGCTGCCGGTACGTGGGCGGAAGGGGCGGGCGGCGCCGCGGGGCCCGGCGCAGCCTGGCCCAGACCCCACGGCCATGCTGCTCTGGCGGCGCCTGGCGGCCCTGCGGGCGGCCCCCGGCCCCCGGCGGCTCTCGGTGGCGGCGCCGCGGCCGGGACCGGGACCGGGAGCGGTAGCGGGTAAGGCCGAGGCCGCGGGGGGGGAGGGCAGGGCGCGGGCTCGTCCCCGGCGCCTGACGGCGGCCCCCGCCTCTCCCCCTTCTTCCCCAGAGCCAAGCGGCGACGGAGACGGCGCCCTGCGGCCGCTGTACATGGACGTCCAGGCCACCACCCCGCTGGTGCGTGCTCGGGCCCCTCCTCCCCCCGAACCCCCGTCCCGTCCCCGTCCCGGCTTAGCGCTCTCCCGGATCTTTTTGCTGGTGGCTGTCGGTAAATCGGCGCCTCTGCAGGCTCGCTGCAGCCCGGGCGGGTTCGTCGCAGCCCTCCCTCGGCTGCCGCCCGGCTCCGAGCCCCGCGTCGTGGGGCAGCGAGAAACCGGCCGCGGCTCGTGCCGGGGTTGCAGTAATCCTGTCTGACACCCTCTGCTTCTTCTCAGAAATCCCCGTCCCTCTGTCATTACCTGGGTGCACATCGAGGTTACGTGCAAGAGTACTGAGCATAAGTGCGGGAGGGTACTTGTATTTGCCGGAGGATGTTGTATGTAACGCGCAATAAACGTAAGATTTCGGGATCTAGCCTGAGATAAAGCCAGATAGCGTGTGTAGGGCAGGAGGGAGGGTGTGCCTGCAGAGGGGAAAGAAATGCATTTGCTCCTTGGTCCTGAGCTGGGCAGTTTGTGTCCTGCAGGATCCCAGGGTCCTGGACAGCATGCTGCCGTACCTGACGGCCTGCTACGGCAACCCCCACTCCCGGACCCACGCCTACGGCTGGGAGAGCGAGGCCGCGGTGGAGAAGGCGCGGAGGGTGAGTGGCGGCGCTCCACGCAGCAGGGTGGTTTTCCTGCTGGCAGGGGCCTCCGTTGCCGAAAGACAATCAAAAGCAACGATGGTTCTATGATAAAACCGTACGTGTGAGTTAGTCGTCTGCAGGTTGGATTTGGCAACTTCCTTTACTCTGCGCAGAGCTATTCTCTGGCAGATTTACTGAAAGGAAAAGTAGTGATATTAGAGCAATTTGAAATGGCAGAAAGCAATACCTCAGGCAAAGATGCCTCAGAATTGCGGGTTTCCTGAGGGTCATGAGTGTGCTGCTGCAGTAAGGGGGCTAATCTCCTCATTCTCCTGGTCTTTGATATGTGTCGTTGTTGCTTATTTTGGAAGCAATGTGTACTGTTTATTTTTTGTGTACTTAATTTTCCGTTCATTTACGACAGGCTAATGCTTGATACCATTGCTAATAATGATTATGCGCTGCTCGTGTGTTTTGTATTAATGGAGATTATTGTATCTGTAGCATAACTTTGTTAGGTGCTAGTTGTAATCCTTCTGAGGCTCTGAAGTGTATTTTTGAAAACATTTTGACTGTGTTATGGTATGGTGAATTAGTTGCATTTTATAGTAACAAATCAAATTTGCATGTCTTTTTCAACAGCAAATTGCGGATTTAATAGGAGCTGATTCAAGAGAAATTATCTTTACTAGTGGTGCTACAGAATCAAATAACATGGCAATTAAGGTAAAAGGTTTATGCTGATATATACTTTGTTAAAACTATACTGTTAAGAAATGTGCACGTCTTTCAACAAATTAAACCAGTCCTCTTCAATGTTTTCAGAAGCTATTTGGATGAAAGACTTGAAGGTTTTTTGAGCAAGTTTGCAGTCAATACCAAATTGAGTGGAGCTGTTGACTCCGTCTAGGGTGGTGAGGCCTTGCAGAGAGATCTGGACAAATTAGAGAGCTGAGCAATCACCAACAGTATGAAGAGACAAGGAAGGGGCAACCCTGGCTATATGTACAGACTGGGGGATGAGACGCTGGAGAGCAGCCCTGCAGAAAGGGACCTGGGGGTTGTGGTCAACAGCAAGCTGACCACGAGTTGGCAGTGTGCCCTGGCAGCCAGGAGGGCCAGCTGTATCCTGGGGTGCATCAAGAACAGCACTGTTAGCTGACAGTGGGAGGTGATCGTCCCGCTCCGCTCTGCGCTGGTGCGGCCTCACCTCGAGTACTGTGTGCAGTTCTGGGTGCCACAGCATAAGAAAGATTTGAAATTGTCAGAATGCCCAAAGGAGGGCTACAAAGATGGCGTAGGGTGTACAGGGCAAGACGTATGAGGAGCAGCTGAGGTCCCTTGGTTTGTTCAGCCCAGAGAGGAGGAGGCTGCAGTTTCCTCCCAAGGGGAGCGGAGGGGCAGATGTTGAGCTCTGCTCTCTGGGGACAGCGACAGGACACAAGAGAGCAACATGGAGCTGCTACGGGGAGGGTCAGGCTGTACTCAGGACACGGTTTTGAGGACAGTGTATAATATTCAATGTTTTGGTTTCTTCTTGGGGTTAGGGGCTGTTCTGTGGTGTAAAAGCACCTCAGTGTTCCACCATTGGCCTATTGATTCCCTAAAATTCTTTGGGTGTAGTTTTCCTTTGTGATGCTGATTTAAAATGCATTTCCATTGAGTCTGAACAAAATTAGTTTGTGTGGCTTTTTATTATTATTTGATTTGATTTTACATGGAGGTAAAACATATGCTTAACGTATGTGCACCAAGTACAGTTCTTCTGTTTACATAATTTAAATCTTTACAACAAAACAGTGGTGGTGATTGCAAACTTTTCTTTGGTAAGACTAGTTTGTGTTTTAACCTTTAATCTAGAGTCTGGTTGTTCAGACATCTCATTATATATGACTCATCACAAGTTTCTGAAAAGTTAATAAGCAGTGTCTAGAATTTATATCTATTAACATTTTCATCGGCTTTTTTTTTTGAAGTGAGATGCTTTTGTGCAACGAGTACTCATGGAAGTATCCTGTATGAATTACAGCTCGGTGCATTTCACAGTCAAGATTGCATTATTTTTATAATACCTAAATAGCAATTTCTTGGTTTTGAGCATTTTATATAAAGTGTGCTCTCTTCGGTGTTGTAACAGCAAATTTCTTGTGTATTGTGCCTGACAGGGTGTTGCAAGATTCTATAAATCCAGAAATAAGCACATCATTACTACGCAAACAGAGCACAAGTGCGTGTTGGATTCTTGCCGCTCCTTAGAGGCAGAAGGTTTTCGTGTCACATATCTGCCTGTTCAAAAAAATGGGCTGATAGATTTGAAGGTAGGTTACTTACTGACAGATGGTGAAAATAGAAGAGCTTTTTGCTTCAAACTGGTGCTGAAGAAGACCTTGTGTCCCCTTAATAATAAAAAGAGAAAGGATGATAAATACCACACTGAAGAAGGAGAGTCACAGTCAAACGTGTGATGGCTGTAGCAGGATTTTCTGTTCTGTCATGTGCTCTAGATGTTTCTCAACCAAAGTCCATCCCTCATCCCAACCTGCTGGCACTTGTGTCCATGTAGCTGTGACCCTATGGAGAGCCTGTGGGTGGCTGTTGTGGAGCGGGCTTTGATAAAAGAGTTAGTGGTGAAATTTCATGACCTGAGCTGCTCAAGGCATCAAACACAATGATTGCGGCTCCCTTCTGGTGTCTGCCCATCAGTTGACCCTTGTGGGTGTAAGGGCTGCAGTCCTGGGATTTAGAAGTGTGTGTGCTTATTTCATCAGTTGTGTCCTGTAATACAAGTCAGCATCAGTTTTGCTTGTAGGCCTGTCATCTGGCTTGGAGAGAGCTTGTGGGTATGTGGTGGAGGGGAGTGATTAGGCTGGCAGGCACAAAAGTGTTAATTAAGTTCTATAAGAACTTTGCTGGCAGACTCCTCCTTTGTGTGACGCTTTTGTGTATATGGTACAATTCCTTTGTAGTCAGCCTTACTTTGTCTAGGTGTGGGTTAAAATGGCTTGTGGGTGTTTAATTCTTTAAAAAAAATAGTTCATGGAATATACAAGACACGCAGCAAAAACCTTTGCTGACTTGATTGTGTCAGGTGGCTCTGTGCATACCACGGCTAGGATGTGCAGAAATGCAGTTTGTCACGCTCCTCTTCCTGCAGGCATTCCGTGTTCGCGTGGATTAGGCTCGACAGTGTGCTAGTTAGGGGCTGGTTAAGACTCGCTAGCAAAATGGATGTGTGCTTCAAGAATCTTGTGCTTCTGCTTTTAGTCATAGCTTCTGTCTGCTTGAATATTTCATCAGGAGTTGGAGGCTGCGTTCCAGCCAGACACGAGTTTGGTTTCTGTAATGACTGTCAATAACGAAATAGGAGTGAAGCAGCCAATTCATGACATTGGTAAGTAGATGCTTGCTTCCACAGGGTAGCTAATGGCACTTCTGCTTCATTTTACTTATTTTGTCACAGAAAAATGCTACAGCCACACAGATGTAAAATATTAGATGTAATATAGTTAAAGATTAAATAATATGCTGTTCCAAATAAATATTTTAAAAGGGGAATGAGTATAAAATGCAGTGATGATTATAGCCTTGTAATAGAGTGGCTGCATTGTTTCCAGTGTTGTTCTGAATTGTACAATGGAAGAAAAAATAGCTGCCTAGAATAACCCATTGCCCAGTTATAACTGCAGAGTCCAAGACCACTGGAGGCTGGCAGGGACTGTTGGAGGTAAGGAGGTGCCAGCCCTGCTCCAGCAGGGCCACCCAGAGCAGGTCACCCAGAACCATGTCCAGGCAGCCGTTGAACTTCTCCAAGGATGGAGATTCCACCGCCTCTCTGGGCAATCTGTTCCATTGCCACATTGAGTTTATGCACAATAATGTTTTATTTGGCACTTTAAGTGTTAGGAGAAGCGTGCAGAATTTGGGGGGAGGTGGGGGCGTGCACGACACTTAGGCGCTGCTGCTCACACTCTCCAGTAGTGCCATATACAGTCCTGAGCAGGCTTACAGGTCTAAAGACCACTGAAGAGGCCAATTTCTGGAGCAGGAGGCAGGGAGAGGTTGCTCCAGACTGTGAGCAGGCAGATGGAAGGACAGAGCCTCAGAGCAGTTTGGGAGAGCTGGAGAAGCAGGGTCTTTGGGGCAGGCAGGGTTAGCAGGTGGCCCCCATGGATGATCATGATCATTCATGATCAGAGGGCCGGGAACACCTCTCTTATGAAGAAAGTGCTGGGGATTTTCAGCCCAGAGAAGAGAAGGCTCTGTGGAGACCTCGTTGTGACCTTTCAGTACTTAAAGGGTTCTTACATAAAGGATGGAGAGGGAGTCTTTACTCACATAGATAATGATAGGACAAGGGGGAATGGTTTTAAACTGGAAGAGAGGAGATTTAGGTTGGATGTTAGGAAGGGAAGAAATTGTATACTCAGAGGGTGGTGAGGCATGGGCACAGGTTGCCCAGAGAGGTTGTGGATGCCCCATCCCTGGAGGTGTTCAAGGACAGCGTGGATGAGGCCCTGAGCAACCTGGTCTTGTGGGTGGCATCCCTGGCTGTGGCAGGGGGGTTGGAACTAGATGGTCTTTAAGGTCCCTTCCAACCCAAGCTATTCTATGATTCTATGCAGCTCCCAGTATCCCACTCTGATTGTGTGGTAACAGCTTCTGTGACAGCGACCCCAAAACATCCTCCCTGCTCCATATTAAAGATGTCCTTTTAGAAGATGTTTGAGTTTGTAGGCAGTTTTTAGGCCTTGGTGCCTGCCCTGCATGATTCTGGCAGGTGTTGTTTTGCCAGGCTGTGGCAGCTGCCCTGTTGTGCAGCTGTCTTTCCTCTTGCTTAACTGCTGCTTTTTTTTTTTTTTTCCCTCTTTAACCTTTACTGTGCTCAAGGCAGCATTTTCCCAGTCTTCAAGGTTATATTTCTTCACTACAGACAATTACTTGACCATCAGTGAAATGTTTATAGCTTTGAGGACTCTGTTTGCATTTTGTGCCTGTGCTCTCAAGGACATTACAGTTGTCCCACATTCAAATGCCAGTGTTCTGATAATGCGTTGATAACAAGTTGAGTAGGCCGGGACTGGGGCCTTGCAGAGTAAGCCTCAGGGAGGTTGTGCCCTCATATTAGCAGTAGTAATGCTGTTCTTGCTGGACCACAGCGGGCCAAATCTGTTGTGCAGAGAAGTCTGGAATGCATCTGTGCAAAGTATTGATTCTGTGGAAGATGAGTTACAAGTTTTTTGATGAAAAGAATAGAGAATATTTAAGTTCACTGCCTATGAGCATTACATAATTTTGTCCCTTAGTGTATTAACAGGCTTGAGTCAGTTCAGATGTGGGTCATCAGCATGTGTTTTGGAGCTGGGTATTGTAAAACTTGGAAAACAGAGCAAATGGCATAAAAACACTTGGCAAGAATGAACATGAAAGTAAGGCTAACTTGTGCTGGACTGACATTGAGAAGAAAAAGAATCAAGGTGAAAATTTAAATTTTGTTCAGCTGTGGAGTCATCTGGGGAAACTTGGGTGTCCTGTTTGGCCATTTATACTTAAACAGGGCTGTGCTTTGATAGGTGTGGGTTTGGAACCAATCCCACTTCTCAGAAGATCTTTTAACTATTCAGCTGAAGAAATTCCCTGTAGTGTTACCTGCTGACCTACCTAAAACTGCCCAGCTAGGCACCAGCTCGAACATCTTGATGTACTGTAAAGGAGGTGTGAAATATACATTTCTTCCTTTGTCACCTCAGAATTAGTCCCTGCTGTAAACTGATGCTTTATTGGAGTTGTTGGAATCATAAGAGAGATAATGAGATATCATGAGATATCTCAATGAGATATCATCTTGAGATAATGCGTTTTTCTTGCTTTTGTGTTTTTATTACAGGGGAGATCTGCCGTGCACGTAAGGTTTTTTTCCACACAGATGCTGCGCAAGCAATTGGTAAAATTCCTATGGATGTGAACGACATGAAAATTGATCTAATGAGCATTAGCGGCCATAAAATTTATGGGCCCAAAGGTATTTATTGAAGCGCTCTTCTAAAGAATTGTAGTTCTCATGCTTGCCTTAGAAGGTAACTACGTATGGTATACACTCAAGCCTGTCTGTCACAGTGACTGTTGCTACTTAAGCTGTAGAAAATTGTTCCAGAACGGGTAGTGGACTGACTTTGGAGTAGTTCAGGCAGTGCTGTAAGGCTGACAGCTGTGATAAGTGGATCTCATGCTCATGGGTTGTGAGGTGGCTTTGTTGAAGGAAGAAATGGTGTCTCATAATGATGGCAGCATTAGGATGAGTGGCTCTTCGGAAGTCATCTGCATAATGTAAAGCAGCTTTGATACTGCAATGGTTGAAATGAAATCACGGTGCTGTAGGGCTACGATTAAATCCAAGTGTAACTTGCAACATGGAGATCAAAAGATTAAGTGGAAAGTCTAAATTCTTAGTGATTGTGGTCATCTTCTATTCTGAATTGCTTCTTCCTACCCATCTCCTTTTGTGCACCTTCCCTGCAGAATGGGGTTTAAAATCCAGCTACAGGTTTTGTAGTTGACTTTCAAATACTAAAAGTTTAGCTATTATCACCATTGCAGTCCATTTAGTTTGTAACACTTCATGTAGAAAGACAGAAATCAAGTTTGCTGTATACTATGTGCTATTCAGAAACAAAAGGCAAAATGATTTCTTATTTTTTCAATATATAGAGCTGAAGACGTAACTCTGGACAAGCATTGTTTTCAAACACCAACATTGGACAGGTGACAGACACAAATTTTCCCAACTTCTTAAGACCAGAAGTTGCAACTATTCTTCCTGTGGTGACAGACTGGTTAGGTGTATGCCAAAACACATGAAGGCATGGAAATTGAGTTTCTAGGTGAGGAGACTGGAGGGTTAAATTAGGTGGCTGTAAAAACTGCATCATCCAATCTGCCTGTTGGAGACCAGTGCCACTGATAAATATACAGACTGGGGGACTAGAGGCTGGAGCACCAAGTCTTTAGGTGGCTCAGGTATGCTGGGAGAAACTGAATTTCTCCCATGTCTGAAGCTCTGGGAGCCCGACTTACTAGAACATGACCGGTGGGAACAAACCCCATCTTCTAGAAAATACTGTGCTTCTGCATGCGTTCACTACATTTTTCTCCAGTGAGGTGTCCAGATACACGTTTGTGGAACAGGGAATGTTTCCAAATCTTGGAGTCTCTTTTCATAATTCCAGAACTGTGCGTGTATATCCCATAAATCCAACTGCTTTCCTTGTTTGAAGGGGTCGGTGCTGTCTATGTTCGCCGTCGACCGCGTGTGAGACTAGAACCCCTGCAGAGTGGGGGAGGCCAGGAGAGAGGACTGCGATCTGGGACTGTGCCCACTCCATTAGCAGTGGGCCTTGGGGCAGCGTGTGAAGTGGCACAGCAAGAGATGGAGGTATGTGGGACCTGGATGACAGAAAATAATATAACAGGGCCAGCTGGATCTTAGGTTCCTTAGGTCTTTTTGTGTCCTTGTGTGTGAACTAAATTTGATTATCTTATTATAACATTAAGTAAAAGTTTTGGGATCTTCAAGTGCAACTGGAAGTTGATCTTCAGCTTTATTAAATTCCTTTTTTCTTGAAGTGGTTTGAATCTTGTTTTGCAACAAATTTATAGTTGGCTGTTTTAGTGCGATACAGCTTTAAGTGCTTGTGCTTGTCTCTCTGTTCTGCCCCAACGTATTAGCAGCCTCTCTGAAGCTGAACAAATCATACTTATGTAACGTATATCAAAACAATGAGATTTTCTAATCCACTATTCCAGTCCATTATCTATTGGACTGGATGATCTTTAAAGGTCCCTTCCAATCCAAACCATTCTATGATTTTGTGATTCTGTTAAATGGATTTATGTTCAAGTTTACTGCAGCTTTGCAGCTAATAATATTACGGTGTTTTCTTTTTCTTGGTCAGTAAAGTTTATTTGCTAGACCTGGTGTTTAAGGCTCTGCATGCTGCTGTACCTGTTTATGCACTAATGCATTCCTCACAGCTGGAATGTAAAAAATATTTAAATACTGCCAGTAGGATACATAGGCCAGGATATCTGTACAAATCAAACGGAGGTTTTTCATGGGAGACAGGCAGAGATCTCTCTGAGCTGTGTGGTTATGGAAGCTTTGTTGCTGGTGGGTGAACTCGCAGAGCCTGAATTTTTGAATTCTACAGGAGCCTCAGATCTACAATCTCTTTCTCGTCTCTGAGAATTTTGACATTAAAAAAAAAGTAATATTTGAGAATGCCTTGTTTCTTTCTAAAGCTTTTTTGAGAATGTGACCAGGCGACTGTAAAGAAATGTGAGTTGCACATGTGTGTCTGACCATTTCTGTACCCTAGAGCTGACCATACCTTACTGCTTTTTTAGTCTAGAATGAGATTATGCTCATGGGCAGTTCTCATTTAGGATGTTATGTATTGTAAAGTCACATTATGGTTGAGTTCACAGAAGTGTATGTGTGTGTTTTTATGTAATACAGTTCAAGAGCTTCTAAGAAAGTAAGAGACACTTTTACCGTAGTAGATGCCCTTTTCTTGTGTTGCAAAATAAGTAACTTTTTACATTGCCTAACTTGTTTTAAACACAAATAGCTTGGTGTGTTTACAAAAGACAATTTGACTGTATATATAGATTTTCCTGAATAATTTTTAATGTTTTTGAAGACTGAACTAGTTAGAACCAAACTGGTAATACCCTCTTTTAAACAGTCTGTAGAGTACTCAAAGCTTTAGGTTTCAAATTTGTGCTTTCACCAGTCTAACCAAATGCAGCTATTTCAGTCTACTCATGGCTGCTCATGAGCAGTTTGAGTGAGCTCAGACATACTAGAATTAGTGATCTGTTGGTTTTCTTGCTCTCTCTTCTGGTTTCTTTGCTAGTATGACCATAAGCGAATCTCACAGTTGGCAGAGCGACTGGTTACAAAAATAATGAGTGAAGTTCCTGATGTGGTTATGAATGGAGATAGAGAACATCGTTATCCAGGTAACATAAGCGGAATCCTGACCCTATTAGCTGGCTCCTTGTTGTTAACGTCCATGACTGAAAAATGGAGATGAGCCACTTGCTGTGCAAGTACTGCCATGTGGATTTGTTCTAGATTTCTGTTGCTGGGAATTTTTCTTTTTTTCTATTTCATTTATTTTTATGTAGGATGCATCAATTTATCTTTTGCGTATGTGGAAGGGGAGAGTCTTCTGATGGCTCTGAAAGATGTGGCTCTATCTTCAGGAAGGTAGGTGGAATATGTAGGAAGGAGAGCAGTATCTTGTAGAGAAAGTAATGTGTGCTAATAAAGTTACTAGCTAATAAAGTTACTAATACTGAGTGGTCTCCACTGTGCCCTGTACTTTCTTGTCTGGTTGATGAGTCAGCCTGGCATTGACTGCATTCTGAGATGGTGTTTCTCTGAAGTGGCACATTGCAAAGGAAGGTCAAATGTATTCATCCTGAAAGCAAAAAAGCAGAAATTCCTATGTGCCAGCTTTGCAGATTTGTTAACTGTGGTCTGAGCAGCTTTGACTCGTAGCTGCCAGTGACACTTTCATTCCAAAGGCTACCATCATTTGATCCACTACAGCTTCTGCCCTTCAGCAGGATTTCACACAAGTGAAATTTTCACATAACTAGAATCTAGTGAGTCTGGACACATATCTGAATTAAATTAGTTAATAGTGCCAATGTTTAATGCAAAAGTAGAAAGAAAATTCAATACACTCTTACAGAGCTGTGTTGACTCTACAAGCAAGACCAACGACATTTCTGTTACTAAGACCATCTTCATGCTTATGATGAAGTTAATGAAGTTTAAAGATGCCCTCCTTTCCTCACCTCCAAGAACAAAGCAGTTAGAAATGCATATCTTAATTAGAAATGTGTTGGCACTATGAACAGAGAGAGCAAGTTTTCACATGACTGTGAAACCCAACGCTTGTGTCATGTTAAATCTCTTCTGAGGCTCTGCTTCATGCACATTTTTAAGCAGTCCTATGGTTTGTGCTGCATGTTGCTACCTGTGAAAATTGAGTAACAATGTGTAAACAGTTTTTCCTACTGCTTTGAGATGGAAGTTCTGTCTCCTGACTTTATGTAGATAGATCATCTTGTTCTGTATTCCTCTATGCACTGGTTTTCATTGACAGCAATACAAATCAGATACCAATTTATGAAGCCTTTTTTTTTTCTTTTTTAATGTGCCTGTTTATAGGTTATTGTCTCTGGCTATTTCTGCCTTGGCTCTTGTCTTCTTTCCACAGCCTCCACTTCAGCTACCTCAGTCTGCAATTCTACTGCTTCTGTTTGGCATTGTATTAATCCTTAGAACATTATCTATGCTCTCCGGTCCTCATGCTCCTAACTTATTACCCTCATTCCCTTCTAATACATTCCCCTCTGTACTTTTTCCTTAGCAGCAGAAATACCACTCTTCTTGCTCCTGTTTCATCATGTTCACTGGTAGTTTCCAAAAGGCTGGGGAACCTGCTGTAGGTTATTGTAAAGATTCACAGTAATACTGAATGTCTGTAAATGACGTGTTCTTTGTTGGAGATTAGTGAAATGTAGTATCTGCACGTGAATAGAAGTGTGAAATTGGCCTTTCTTCCCTTTCCTTAGTGCTTGCACATCAGCTTCTCTGGAGCCTTCCTATGTTTTGCGGGCAATTGGAACAGATGAAGACTTGGCTCACTCCTCTATAAGGTGTGTGGAGTGGTCTTCCCTGTTGCTTCCAAATATGCTTCTTTTCTACTGAAAGTAGGTGGTGGTTTTGTTTCACCCATCTGTAGGCACACTATTCCAGTTCTTAATGTTTTTCTTTTAGATTTGGCATTGGTCGTTTCACTACTGAAGAAGAAGTAGATTATACAGTGCAGAAGTGCATCCAGCACGTTAAGAGGCTTAGGGAAATGAGGTGAGCCATCTTCTTATTGAACTTAAAGACTTTGTAGGCATGATAATCATTTGAGGAATTCGATTTAGTTGAAAGTAATTGTTTATTTTAAAAATCTGCCAGTGCCCCTGTATATAAGCAAGTAGTATTGTCAGAGTATGTAGTGGGCCAGATCTTAACAGTAGCAAAAATGTTTAAGCAAACAAACATTTTAACATTTTTTCTCCCAGATCCTGCCATTGTCAAGGAAACAGGGTGAGTAGGGCAAGCACATAGGGTGGTACCTAGAATTTTCTAAGCTAGAGATGGTATTACTGTGTTTATGTATTTTGTTTTATTTGGGGGATACTGAAATATTCCTGATTTATCTGGCCATTATCAAATACGAGGGCTCAGTCTCTAGGAAGCACATGTACTTTTTGCCTGAAATGCAGGAAATGAGCTGGGGCACCTGCCCTCTCCCCTTTTGTAATTTGTCCAAGGGCGGCACAGGGGATTGCTCATGTGAAGCTCACTGACCTCCAGAAGGGGAAGATAGATAAATAGATAGATATCTCTTAATTTTTGTGTAGTTGATGAAATCGCCTGTTTGGTTATTGTTTTTGATGTTGTTGTCCAGTGAATTTTAGATTTAGGTAACATTCATTTTTCTCTTCTTTACAGTCCTCTTTGGGAAATGGTGCAGGATGGAATTGACCTCAAAAGCATTAAATGGACTCAGCACTGAGAAAAACAAGCTCTGTACCTGGACTAGACAGATGTGGATTAAAATGCATTTTCTGTACATTCCTGAACAAAAATCATGCAGCACTTCACTGTTTTTTTGTCACTTGCAATTTAGCTGGAAAACTATCTTTTCTGGTAACAGTCTTATAAAGCCAAAATGAAACAAGTCTTTATTCTGGAGAAAGGCAGGATGATATCAAACCCATTACATTTATATTCACCCACAGAATTTTATGCTGAGACATAAGTTATTTTGAAATGTATTTCTTAATGTGAAAAATGAGAACAAATGTTACTCCTGTGTTTGTGGAATCCTTCTCAAGCATCCTGTACAGCTGTTCTGCTTGCAGTACAGACCTGTTGGCAGGCCTCCAGTTCATTTTGTTTGAGGCGAGTACCCCTGCAACTGCAGATGTTTTTGTGCTGCTTAAATATTTTGTGAAATTCTCACACAGTAAGAAGTTCAGCATTTCTAGAGGAAAAGGATGCCTCAGTGTGGCTATGTGCCTTCACAGTTACGTTGTATGTGGACTTAAGATTTTTTTTTTTACCAAAAAAAATGTGTTTTGCTATTTTCCATTATTCTTTCTTTGGGGGGGAAGGAGGGTGATGCTTGCACAGGCCAATGTGCATTAATCCAAAACATTTTTCAGTGTTACAGAACTTAAAATGCAATTATGATGCACTTTGCTATCCCTTCCACTGTTTTTTTCCATGCATTTTTTATATAAAAAGGAAAACTTGAATGACCGTGAGAGGGGAATATGCAGAATATGTCAGCTTCAGTTGCAATACCAGTTTAGTTGGAACTTTGGTGGTGGTGGTGGGGAAGCACATGAAGTGCAGTGTTTTCTTTTTTTTTTTCTTCTTTTTTGTGTATGTGTGTGTTTGTTTTTTTTATTTGTAGTGAGTCCTTTGACATTACTTTGCTTATGGACACTTGGCTTCTGTCACTTTTGGGAGCCTTGCTCAGTTGAGCCTGGGTGTTTTGTCTTTAGATAAGAATATGTGGTTCTGGATGTCTCTGCGTGCCAGAGTTTACTTCTGTCCTATTTGAGACTTCCACAGGAACCCATTCCCTGCAAGTGTTGGGGAGAAGTGTCTGTAAAATGGGTTTGAGATGAATTCATATCAATGTTTCTCCTGTCTTATTTTTTTGATGTTTCCAGTAGGAAATTTAACCTAGTATTACGAAGTGCCTTTGTATCAGTTGCATAAGCAGACAGCTCCCAGATTAGTTGGTTGGTTGATGGATGCTGTAGTAGCTGTTGAATTTAATATACCTTACAAACCATATGTCACCCGTTCTGGATGGTTTCTGTGAGGATGAACCACTTTATGTAGAAGCTAAAGCTAAGTCTCACGGGGTGGATTGTATTACAAAAGCTTGTTTGTTTCTCTGTTACCAAGGGCAGATTTGGTTGTTTGTAATGTGAAGCTAATCCTGAATTGTTCTATTTGAAATTACCAGCTTTAGCAGCTTTAATATTGTAGGACTGGCAACTTATGTTTCATCAGAACATTTTTAAAACTTCCATATGCATAACTGGGTTTTAGAGGTGTTTGTTTTATCCTTGTGCCATGTATGGTTTCTGGATTAAGCATGTAATAGGACTTTGCCAGTGTGTTTTGGAACTATATGTTTATGAAATTGTTCTTTGTGTTTCATGGATGATAAAAATGCAGATAATACTTAAACTTGGCTACTTTCAATCTCTGTTAGTGATTGTAAACTTAGAGTAATGTCAAGAAAAAAAGTTTAGGGCACTAATTGTTGTGGGGGGGATCCTCCTTTCTGGCTGAGCCTCTGCAGCATCATCATTAAGTTGCTAAGTTGCAGCCTCCCATGAGAGGGCACAGAAAAATTAGGAGTCCATCTTTCACTGAACGCTTATACAAGCCCTTTCTGTCATCTAGTCGACATTTGACTTTTGATGAGTCGCTCCTCTCAAACTTAATGTCAATCTGATCTAATATATTTTTGAAAACTCACATAGCCTAGTTTGTGATTATTTGGAGAAAAGGGAACTCAAATCTTGAAGATCCTTAGTGCCTTTTATATACTAATATTTCAAATATAAATGCTACATGTAAAGGTTTGGGCAACTCATTCACACTATTAACTAATGTTTGCGTAAAAATGCTTATAGGTCAAGATGTGGAAAAATTAATAATGGAGATAATTCTCATGAGAGAAATAAGGACGAATGTCTAGTTCTAAACCACTGAATGCAGTTAAAGCTTTTTGTACAGGGAAGTAAACTTGTTTGGATGCGGGATGCTTACAAATGGAACCACTTGTAACCCAAAGCTGTGGGGCTTTGTGGGCTTTTTGGGTGATTAATTGGAGCCATCTGCAGGACATTAATTTAATAACAGGAGCTGAAAAAGGTGAGGGTTTGGTGTCATGATCCTGTGAGAGTCATAAAAATTGAGCCAGTAACAGACATGAATGAAATAAACTTTCAGTAGTGTAAGATAGTTAGGAAATATGCAAGGAAAGCAAAAAAAAAAAAAAACTTGTGTTGGGTTTTAACACTTATAAAAGCTGACAGAACATAACACCTAACTACAAAAGCAATGTTTCTCCAGGAAGGCTAATACAGAATTAGACAGTTACCTGTTTTAGACTTGTGGAGGCAGAGAAGAAGAGGGTTAAAAGCTTTGTTGACAGTGCTATACAGCCAGCCAAAAACTGTTATTGGGGATTTTTTAAATGACAAATTAACAGAAAAGCTCCCAACACAATATTGCCTCAGTTTGCATCCCATATCTGCCTGATTAACTAGACTGCTGTTCTCTGCTGTGACTTCAGTTACTTTCCAACTGCTTTCAGGTCAAATTGGTTTTGCTAATAGTATGTAGGCCATGTGCTTGGAAAAGGTAGAGTTTCACAAAGCTGAGTTCCCCAAAGTTGGCCTAAATAGATCTTCACCACTGAAGACAGTTTTGAGTAAATCTCAGGATGGTAAATAAAGTTCCACATTGGAGGAAAGTGAATGCCGCTTTTCAAAATGGACAGGCTGAATGCTTGGAAGAACAGCACTGACAGCTGATCTTTTACACTCCTGTCCAAAAGAGTAATGAAAAAAGTATGGTACAAGATACATTAATAAGAAGTAAAGCTCTTTCTTTAAACAATCAAAGTGGTTTTGTGCTAAGTAGGTGTAGTAAAACATTTAAACAAAAGATTTATTTTAGGGAGGTGATATATTTTTAAAAATATACAGTTATCAATAAAGCAATTTGAAATAAATATCTGATTTATAGATCTCAAATTCAGATGCAAATGAGGAATGAAAAAAATCTGGGAAAGTTCTGTAAGGATTATTTCTACTGAACGTTTGTAAAAATGATCTGGGAACAATTAAAACTTGCAGTTGGCACATAGTAGTCAGGAAAAAAAAGTAGTACAAGCTATTTGATAAGCTGGATTCATTCATCCGAAATCCATCCTCGTACAGAGGGATGAATAAGATCAGAGATTATGGTTCCCTAAAGCTTTGCTTAAAAATGTGTTAATTTTTTTCCTCACTTTCATACCTATCATCTTGCTCCAGTTTTGATTTAGGCAGAGGGCACAGATAAATTAGCTCTTTCAGAATTTTCCTAGTACCTCATAAATACAAATCCCACTCTTTTTTCCAATATCCTTCTCTGCTTGTCCCTGACATGCATGATATGAGGGTGCATGGACAACATCATTCTCAATGGACTTTTTTAATCTTCTGCCATCCAGTGTTTTGCTTTCCAGAGGTACTATGCTATCTTTCCCTCTGCTGTTGGTGTCTAACTGCATTATGATGCCAATTCCTTTTTGGCCACTTGGCATGCTCACAATAGCAGCCCAGGATTTGGTTCCTTCTCATCCAAAGTACAAAGAAATTTGTTTCTGTTACTCTTGCATGAACTAAATATTGTCTCTACATTAAAATTTGGGTATGGTTGTGAAGACACTGAGGTCTGATTTGTGAAGGTAATCCTTGTCACATGCATCTGTGCTAGACTTTGCTCTAATTGAACTGCAGCACAGACCATAACATCTGAGGTGCTGGCTTCAGCCCTGCAAGGACACACACTGGCCTGCAGCACCCTTCATGCACTTGGTACAGATAGAGCCTAGAGACCTAAATCAGAATGATAGCAGTTGGTCCTATAATATATGTTGCTGGTCCACACAGCAAATGTCACATGTTTCTTCAGGGACTGGAGAATCTCTCCTATGAGGAGAGGCTGAGAACTGGGACAGTTCAGCCTAGAGAAGAGCCTCAGAGGGTGTCATCAGTGTCTATAAAAGCCTGAAGAGAGGGTGCTGAAAGGACAGGGCCAGGCTCTTTTCAGTGATGCCCATGGATGGGACCAGAGGCAATGGGCACAAATGCACATGAAAGGGACCCTCTGAACATAAGCAAACATTTCTATGCTGGGGGGGGGGGGCTGAGCACTGGTACAGGTTGTGGAATCTCTCTCCTTGGAGATATTAAAAACTGTCTGGACATGGTGCTGGGTGGCCCTGCTTGAGTAGGGGTTGGCTCAGATGTTTTCCAGAAATCCCCTCCATCCTAAAGCGTTCTGCTGATTTGTGAATTGAACCAGGCCTTATTTCAGCAGCAAAAAATAATATGGTGACTCCATGTGTTGCATGAAAGCTGAACGAACACTCCTTGTTTTCTTCTGGTCTATCATCTCGAGCACTGCCCTTCTGTTATCCTACATGAGACCCTGAGCTGCTAGTGCTCCTGGTTCCCCTGGCATATTCTGGGCAAGCAATTTGCCACTACATCCCAGGCATCGCAAGGGCAGTGGTGGATGGTTTCCTCTGCATGTGCAGACATGGTTTCCTCTGCATGTGCAGACACTAACACTGGCAGCTTTCACTACCGATATTAACAGATGAATTACAGGATGCTACATATAGCAAACTGTGAGCCTTGTGTATGGAGAGGGCCCACCTTGACCCAGGACACAGCTAATGAGATGAAAGGGAGGTGTTAGCGTGACAGAACTGATACATTTTCATGGCAACAGTACCATAAATGGAAATAGATTATAAAAACAGTAAAGCCATGGCTAACAAGGAGATGTGGGCTGTGCATTGGAAAGGGGTGAGGGAGGTGAGGAAAAAGAACCTGGGAAGAGAAAGAAAGAATACAAACCATGGGGTGGTAGCACAGGGGACCTGCTGAGTAGCCTCATCCCGACACCTCAGGACAAAGCGGCCTGGCCCCTGCTGCTGCTAGGTGATGAGGTGATGACAAGTAGCTAAGCCAACCCAGCTGATGGACTCCTAGAGCCAGTGGGAAAAAAATAAATTGCTATATGAGGTGATTATTTTTGTTTGTTCCTTGCAGGAGGCTATGCAGGTTTTTTTTGTTGTTGTTTGTTTGTTTTTCCTCCTCTGTTAGAAATGAAAACTACAGCATTATCTATGTCCTTCGAGGTGCTGTGACAGAGCATCTCCTGAGGAGCGCTAGCTGCTCTTCGGGTTAGGATGCTCTCTGGTGATGTGCACTGCAAGTACATTTAATCAGACAAAGTGCAAATACAGCAAAGGGAAGTTGCAACCAAAAGGGTAATGATTCAGGGTAATCTGACTTAATTCTACAACGTTTATAAGTGAAGAAGTCTGTACCAACCTGCCACCTCAGAGCTGATAGATTCGTTACAAATTTGATGCCTCTGCTCCCTCAGCAGTTACACTCATGCTCACTTGTACTGCCTTTAATTTCTAGAAAACGTGTCATATCGTCATTGCACTACTATTGTGCCGGAGCCAACAATACCGATCGTCTAGTATAGATCCGTCGTTGCTCTGTTCAGCCTTCTAACTCTGACTTTGCCTTAAAAAAGGGCCGCGGTGCCCCCACAAACCCTCGCCTCCGCCCCACCCCGCCCCAGCCACCCTGGAGACGAGGCGCGGCGCCCACGCTGCGCATGCGCCGACTGCCCCCGCTCTCGGCCCCTTCCGCCCCGGGCAGGACGGGGGCGGGGCGGGATCCGGGGGCCGCTGCGCGCACCGCGAGGCTCCGCCCCCTCCGCCCGCCGAGCTCAGGCCCCGCCCCTCCCTGGCGGCGCCGCAGCGAGGCGGCCATTTTGTGGCGCTGCGCGGTCGGTGGCGCTGGGCTCGGCGCGCAGCGGGGCCCGGGGGCGGTTTCGCTCCGCTCTAACCCTTTGTCCCGTGCAGAGCCCTCGGTAAGAGCGCGGCGGCGCCCGGGCGGGCCGGGCCCGCGCCTCCCGCCCGCCCCGCGCTCCGGGCCCGCGGCGTGGCGAGGCGAGGCGAAGCGAGGGGAGGGAGGCCGGGCGCGGCGCGGCTGGC